>JPFL01000311.1:0-61919 GCA_000733385.1 Paramecium biaurelia
AATATCCTTATATTTATTTTTAAATTTTTCTAAAAATGAAGCACAATTAACAACTCCCTAATGCCCATTTAAGAAAACATTGGACAAGATTTGTAAAGACATATTACAATCAACCAGCTGCTAAGAGAAGAAGATAATAAAGAAGATAAGCTAATGCATTAAGTAAATAATCTTATCCTAAATTCTTAATAGGCGCTTCTCCAAGACCAGTTGAATTGCTTAGACCAGTTGTAAGAGGATAAACAATAAAATATAACGGTGTATAGAAATTAGGAAGAGGATTCTCTTTGATTGAATTGAAAGAAGCAGGTCTTAATGCTTAATTTGCCAGAACAGTAGGAATTGCAGTTGATCATAGAAGAAGAAACAATAGCTAAGAAGAATTGGCAGTTAATGTTAAGAGAATTAAGGCTTATTTGTCTAAATTAGTCTTATTCCCAAGAGTAGCTGGTAAACCAAAGAATGGAGTTGTTAAAGACTCAGGAAATGATGTTGTAGCATAACCAGTAACATAAAATACTAATCCAGAAGTATATATTATCTAAATACTTTTCAGGTTATCACATTCTAAAGAACTCCAAAGAGAGAAAAAGCTACAGTAATCTCAAAAGAATTAAGAGCTAAAACTATTTACAGAAGAATAAGATAAGAATGGTATAATGCTAAATTTGTGGGAGTCAAAGAAAAGAGAAAGTTAGCTAAAGAAACCAAGAAATGAGTAGAGATATTAAAGTGTACATTTACAATAAAATATTTAAAATAATATTAATTAATATGCAATACGAATTTGAAAGCACTCTCTTTTAGGTTGAACACTTAGAAAAGTTTCCAAGTATAGAAGAATAACCCTTTCTTTATAAATACAGAGCAAGAACTTTATTACAATAATTATTGCAAAAAACATAAGACCCTTTGCAATAAGCAATCATCCATTACTAATTAGGAGTCAATTTTCTAGATTGTGAAGAAAATGGAGAATGTAATTTTTCAACTTTTTATTCAATCTAGCTAGAAAGAATATGGCAAAATCACTATAACTTTTTTCATAGATTTAAGACACAGAAAATTACTTGACTTATATTCAATCCATCTACAATCATTTAGGGTTCTTGGCAGTTAATTTAGATGATAATGAAAATGGATTAGCCATATTAGCTAAGGCTGAACGATTAGGTGAATACTTAATAGCGAAGGGAGACTTTGAAAAAAGACCCTTTAAAATACAAGGAGGATTTGAAAAAGCATAAGAGTTTTACACAATTACATTGTTTTATATAGCATAAGCATATACTAAACTTGGAATCAAAGACAAAGTACATTTAAAATAATAAATTTAGGCTGCTTACTATTGTGGATAGACAATGTTAAGATAATTCAAATCTAAAACTTATGAATTAAGAGATTTTGTTATAAATTGCATATCCTTATCTGAGTATTATTCAAGTATTTGGAACTTTGCCTAGGCTTATTATTTTCTTTTAGTTGGTGAAGCAATCATTCCAGAAGGAAAAAGGATAAAACTGTATCTATTTATTATATTTCTAGTCGTGCCACATTACAAATGGCTTAAGGGAAAGTAATAGGAGACATGATGTCCTATTGTGTTGATTGTATTAAGAGCAATTAATAGAATGACCCTAGTCTTTCTAAATTATTTAATAAGTATAGCATTACATTTGATGATATCAATGTTAAATAATTAGTATAACTTATTTTCATAATATTAGGTATTTTAACCTAGTAAGACATTTGATGAAATAAAATCTTTTTTTAGATAGTCTAATACTTTATACAAAAAAGCAATGTCCATATTTGTATTAGATGGATTTGTTACTGAGCACATTTAAATGCTTAGTGAAATCTCAATTATGTATAAAGTTATAATGAGTCTTGAACCTGACCCAAATAATGTGATTGCTTATTTAGAAAAAAGATTAGATATACTAATCCCTGTATTTAATTCCATCAATCCAAAAGCTTACCAAAATACTTATGAAAAGTTATTAGTAGAAGTAGCAGAAATCAATAACGAATTGTATGAGTTTATTGTTAAATTTAATGAAATTGATGATTTCTAAGGAGGTAAAAGTAAAAAATTAACTGAAAAAATGAATAAAGCATGTCTAAATACAATTCAATATTATGAAAAAATAGTAGAATAATTAAAATTGCTTGAAGATAAATAAAGAGATTCAGCCTATTATTCATCAATAACTACAGCTTATTTCAATATTGCTAAAGCATAGTCTAAGTACTTTTCTAAGGACAAGAAAATTAAAGTTTCTTATTTAGTCAATTCTCTAAATTAATATAAACAACTAGTATAGTTTATTAACCAATAAAATTAATAAAATGAGTTTTAAGTTGTTTTACAAATGTGTAAGGAGATGATTTAAATTTTACCATCTAAGATTGATAGAATAAATTATATGTGAGTGAATGTTAATTAAAAATAGTAGATATATAAATACATTAATAAAAAATAATATATTATATGTTTATAATTGT
This sequence comes from Paramecium biaurelia, assembly GCA_000733385.1. Taxonomy (NCBI): domain Eukaryota; phylum Ciliophora; class Oligohymenophorea; order Peniculida; family Parameciidae; genus Paramecium; species Paramecium biaurelia. The sequence continues at coordinate 2,509 of JPFL01000311.1, forward strand.
CCATTTTATTATTTAATTGTATTCAATGATTTAATATTAAAAATTAAGACAATTTTATAATTAGCTGATTTCTGATGTGTGTTAAAAATGAAAATTAAATTAAATTTTTCTTTTATATAAAGTCAATTAACAATAGAATGTATTTATTACATAAGGTTTGCACTTGCTCTTGGTTTTAATTTAGAGCTATGTTTTGGGATTAGATCGATTAATTGCTTACTTTTAAGAACTGAACATATCTATTTTTTTGGTCCTAATTCAACTCTTATTTTATTGAGTTAAGACTAAGTTTATTTATACTTTTCTATTAGTTAAGCAAACAGATTTGTTTTTTCAGTTTCATTTTAAATTTATTTTAAATTTTAATTTGTAAATTAAGAGTATCCTTATTATTTATTTTATAAAACTAAAGAATTCTTAAATCTCAACTCACTTTAAGGAACATTTTATGATATACTTCTCTGTTTGACAATAATCTGAGGCATTTTAGGATAATTATTAAAATTTTTGAAAGGTAAATTGGAATTATTTTATTAGATAGATTTATTTGATAGTTGAGAAGGCCGAGCAGGTGAAGATTAATTCGATAAGTATTGGTTAGTGGTTAATTAGATCAGCTTTAATTTTTATAATTTAGTTTCTATTTGACGATTATAACTATGTAAATCAATATCTAAAGACCAACTTAAAGATTGTTAAATATGTTAGTTTTATGAAAGTAATTGCTTGAAAATTCTGTCCATATTTTATTATCTGCTTTAAAAATAGAGTATCTATTCCTCCTAAATTCTAGAAAGATAACTTAAAGTATACTTGTCTGCTGATTCAATGACTTCATATTGTTTTGGAAATATTTTAGTATAGAAGTAGTTTAATTTTTTATTATCTTTGATATTGATTGACCATTCATTTTGGATATTTTTTTTATTTGTAACTTCTAATGAATAAAATTGATTCTGGATTTATTCTCCTTAATGATTGCTATCTTGACTGTGTATCTTAAAATTGATAGAGTATTACTCTTTAGTTTTAAGCATCCTGTTGCTTATTTAATATTAATTCTATTTATAGTCGACATTCTTAATAGACAGCAGAAAATAAGGTAGTCATAAGGAGTTATTTGTTGTCAAATTTTTTTGTTTGACATTGATTTATGGATAATAGAAACTTAGAATGTTTAGATCTCATGATTTATCTTTTGGCTAACATTAATTGGTAAGCTTCTGAGATTCTGGCTATAAAACGATTGATTAATCTAAATTGAAATGATTAGTGTAGATACTTCTATTCCGATTCATTGATTGTTTAGTAAAGAAAAAATTGATTTTATAATGAAGCTTCTTGAATGGCTAAGTGATGATAGATATCATTAAGTTCGGTAGTAGTTTTTTAGGATAGTAAGGAGAGAGAACATAATTGTTTGAATAGAAAGTTAAATGCGTCCTAATTAAATTCCATTAAAGTGAATTTTAATATTAATAACAGATGCTTATAATAATATAGATCATTGATCCTCGTCCATTTCGATATTCATTTTTTTTCTTCCTAATTTTGGTGCTTACTATTATTATTGTTATTTATTGGGATTCTTTTCAATTTCCATTTACTATTAAACTAAAGGTATTTAATCAGGTTGAGTTTTAACAATAACTTAGAAATTAGGTTTCAAAAGTTTATTGGTTTCACTGGCGGGTAATCTGGCATCATTATTAGTTTAATCTTTAAATTGATCATTCAATTGTTGAGAATTCTTTTCAGAAGCAACTTGAATGAGATCATTTGTACTGATGGTTGGATTTTATAGATATTCATAGGCTATTCTAGCATTTATATATGAATGATAAACTTTATATCTTCAGTGGTAATATTTTATCTCTTCTACATGTCAGCTAAGTTAGAAGCACCATCTAAAATAGTTTTCATAAGCTTTTTAGCATATTCATTAAGTTGATGAACAACATTCTCTTCATAAATACAGCCATGATATTCTAATAGTTATTTAGTTAATTCAGCTGTTGTAGTCATTAATAAATTAAAAATGGGAAATTGCACACTAAAATCAACAGAGTCAGAAGATTAAACAGGTATAAGTCTTATCTTATTTTAGTCATCTCTATCTCTAATTTCACATAGAAGAGTGTTATAGGCAAGGGAGGCTTTGGAAAGGTAAGATTAAAGAAAATAATAAAGGAAATTAGGTCTGGATGGTTGAGAACAAAAAGTCAAAAACTTTACATGCAATGAAAATAATGTCAAAAGCTAAGTAATTAATCTATTTATTTGAAATAGGATCATTGCAAAGAAAAGTGTTTAATCAGTAATGAATGAATTATAATTACTTAGTTAATTGAAACATAAGTAAATACAATCCATTAACATAGTTTTATTATTAATATGTAAGCAGCATTCTAGGATAGAGACAATCTCTATTTAGTAATGGATTTACTAACAGGTGGAGATCTTAGATATCATCTATGTAAATAGAGGAAATTTACCGAAGAACAAACTAGTATGCAAAAATAAACATAATAGAATTCTTTGTGGTTTGTATAATAGCCTCATTGGAATTTTTGCATGTAAATGGAATTCTCCATCGAGATGTGAAACCTGAAAATCTAGTCTTTGATGATAAAGGATACTTAAAATTAACAGATATGGGAATTGCTCGTTAATGGAAACCAGAAAACGCATAAGACACTAGTGGTACACCTGGATACATGGCTCCAGAAGTAATGTGCAGTAAGAATTTCAATTTTAAATATAATTAAATAGGATAAAATCATGGAGTAGGTGTTGATTATTATGCGCTTGGAGTTATTGTTTATGAATGCATTATGGGTAAAAGACCATATGTAGGCAAAAGTAGATAAGAAATTAGAGATTAAGTCATAGCAAAATAAGTCTAAATTAAAAATTAGGATATCCCTGTTGGATGGACTTTACAAGCTGTTGATTTTGCTAATCAAGTATTAATACTTGATTAAAAGCAAGCTCATTTAAAGAAAACCGGCTAATAGATTAGGAGTGAATGGCCCTGATGAAGTTAAGGCCCATGCATGGTTTAAAGATTATTCTTGGGATAAATTATTAGATAGATAAATAACAGCCCCATATATTCCCAGAGATGATGAAATGGTTTAAATTGCTAATGAAAATCGTAGAGATTCCGCCAATGAAATTGATCCAGAAAGTATATTAAGTTTAAGAAGGAACTCAATCTAAGGCATTCATACTTATTGATTTTTTAGCTTAATTTGGAGGGTATAGTTTCAATGGAAGCAATAATAATAATAATAATGCTAAGCCTTAATCAACTAATGTTAGTGTTCCAGCAATATTGTCAACAAAGGCTAATTGATTTATGATAAAATATTTAATATATGTATATGAATGTACTAAAATGTATAATCAGTCAAACAAACCACCCATATCGACGTCTTCTTCTGGTTCTGGGGCTTTCTCAACTGGTTTAGGGGCCTCTTATTTAGCGGCAACTGGGGCTTAGGTTTAAGCTGGACCACTTGATGCAGCTTAAGAATTATTATTCATTTTCTACCTCCTCCTCCCAATTAGAGAGTACCAACTTTTTTTAATCCTTCGCTAATAACTTCAGCAAGAGCTTTTCCTTTCAATGCATCTACTATTCCCTTGATTTAATCATCAGCTCCTTGAGCACCTACTTCAGCCAATAATCCCTTAATATCTGCCTCGGCTAAGATAATCATTGTGATATGATTTACTTGGTTGAGCTTTTCCTCCCAAAACTAACAAAGCATATGCAGCGACGAATTACATTGTATTTATTTAAAAATTATTTTTAAATTATGCTATTTATCTCTCACACTTTATTCCAATCTTATTAAAGAATTAAATATCATAATATTTTTTTAGAGATATAATATTCTTTTCTTTAAAATTTCTATCATTATATTTGATGATCCACTCAAAATTTCTTTAAGTTTATTTAAATTGTTAATGTAATCCCAATATATATATTTAGATATTTTTTAAAATTAGTGTATTTTACTCAACCTTTAAATAATATTATTAGTAATACGAATATCATATTGTTTTAGTCTAAAATTAATTAAATAATAGCTTTGATTTGTTTCCATAATAACAGGTTGGACTATTATTTTTTTAATTATTGGATCAAAAGATATTTACTATAAATCTAAAGATCTTATAAAAATGCATTAATAATACAAACAAAAATTACTCCACAAATAAAGTGAATTTGATAATTTTTTTGAACTTATGTAATATAATTATTATTGAGAGTATATGCAATCAATTATTTTTTCAATAGCAGATGATATTTTATAAAATCATAAAGATTTTACAATGTATCCTAATCCTATAAATTCATTTTAATAATGATATATGGTTTTAATTTGTAAAAGAAGGATAGGAAGTAATAAAAAAATTTTTAGCTTTATATATTGTTCAGATCAATATTTCAATCAAAGAACGAAAATTTATTTAATCATAATCATCATTCTTTAAAAAAATAATCATAACATAAAGATATTTAAATAATTAATTAACTTAAAATGTCTTAAGATATTAATTATTTTAATAAATAGTTAATTTGCTTGTAAAATTTAAAATTTGTATTCAAGGAACAAATATTGATATCAATGTAAGAAGTAGATAGCTGAATGGATTTAATATCAAGGATATAAAAAGATCTGGAAAGGACTTAATATTATATATCATTTAAAATTTTAAAAAGGATTGATGAATTCCTTCTTAAATTATAATAAATATAAATATAAATTTCTCCTCAATTTTCAATTTCTGAATTAATCTTAGAAATAAAATTGCTTACTAAAGGGGGTTCTGGTTCTTCTTTAATAATTCCTAATCTTTAAGAAAATCCAATTTTTTATTGTTGTTATTATTAAGCTTATTTTTATTATTATTATTAAGCCTATTTTTATTGTTAAGCTTATAATTATTATTTCTCTTCTAAAGCTTCAAATGAAGAGTTACTGTCACAATAACTAATAATATCAAAAAAGTCTTTAACATCTTCTGTGTTTGGTTTAAGAGTGCATTTGTTTAGATTCATAGAATGTATTGATTATTGAAAGTGAATGGATTTGTCTCTTATTTGTTGACTAGTTTCTTTGAAACCGATTATAATTTATCCATGATTTTTGTTAAAATTGTTTTAATCAAGGAAATTTTCGTTGACACTTGAAACAGATTATTAAAATATTTTTACATTAGCTTACATAGATCTGACAAGTGCCAAAAGAGGTTTATCACTTGAACGAGAGAATATATCATCTTTAGATTTTACTTTGAAATATTTTGGAAATAATTTTTGTTAATAAAGCCATGGATGAAGGAGAGCCTCTTTTAAATATTAAATTAAGAATACCTTATGATGTAATTCTTTTATCTGGATCCCACTTTAATATTCTTTTGATGAAATCAATAATTAAAGGAGGAAGCTTAATAAACTATTCTTCCTAAAAATGACCAGTATATTCAGTTTAAGTAGAAAAACTTTCCATTTAGTCTTCTTATTCCAAAGGTAGCGTTCCACATAACATTTAATAGCAAACTACTCCAACTGCCCATATATCAATTTTATTAGTATATCCAGATCCTGTCCATAATTCTGGAGCTTGATATGGCATTGTTCCAGTAACAGTCCATAAAAGGTTTTTTTTAATGTCTTTACAACTTTTTTCAGTAACTAGAAATCTTTTTGAAACACCAAAATCAAGCAATTTAATTGAATTTGAATCATTATCAAATACTATATTATCTGGTTTAATATCTCTATGACATAATCCAACTTTATGAATATATGATAGTGCCTCAAATAATTACCTAATAATTTAGCGGACTTCTTCAAATTCTAATTTCTATCTTTCTTTAAGTATTTATTATAGACTAGGATATGGTAAATATTCCATAACTAGATATGAACACTCCATATTAGGATCTATGTAAAGCATATTAGTTTTGCATATGTATGGATGATTTAAAGAGACTGTATTAAGAAATGTTTGTTTCATAATCTCAGTAATTTCAGGATCAGGATTCCTTGAAATTTTGACAGCATAGGTTTCATCTGGATTTGTAATTTACCAACATTAGCGAACGACTGCATGAGCACCTTCACCTAATATTTTACCTATTTAGTATTAATTCTAGAAAGAATGCTTCATTTACTCTAAATGTTTTTGATTTGAGATATAATCTATTAATTATGTCGGCTCTTCTTTAAATTCACTTTAACTTGAGCAATGAACATAATCTAATATTTAAGGACATTAGTTTATAATTTCTTCAGCATGCTATTTTTAGTTAGACTCATTTTAAAATAAATCACTCTTCAACTTCTTTCTTAGTCTTTCAAAGTTGCCTTTTTTGTCCATTTTTACTTAGTTTTTAATTTTAATATAATTATATACAGTGATTTTGATATTTCATATAAACAATAATCAAATAATTAAAACTCATTATAATTCAATTGGATGTGTTGGCCTTCTGAAAGAAAAAAAAATATATATAAATCCAGTAAAGTACATGAAAATTACTCCAATTCCAACAAATTTCATTTTAGTTCTTTAAAAGATTCTATTTTACGTTGGTTATATGAGTCCAATTATAATTCCAATTAAAAAACTACCATAAATTCCAAAGATTAATGAATTTTTATAAAAAAACCCAATTATTCCAATAATTAATATAAAAATTGTTACTTGCATGATTACTTATCTTGCTTCATCCTTTGAATATAAAAATTGAAAATACTTATTATGAATTTTAAATTATAAAACCAAACATTAAGCCAACCATTCCAAAAACACAAAATGAATTTCCTTCTATATTTTAATCATAAAACACAATGAATGTTATTGATCCAGCAATTCCAGTTATCAAATATAAAAATAAAGTGGTTTTTTTATTAATAAACCTCTCAACCATTGAAACAACAATCACTTATAATAATAATTCTCCACATAAATCTTTAACATTATTAAATATGAATAAACAAGTTATTAGTCTATAAAACTCTAATTTATATTTCACATTATAAGCTGAACATCTTCCAAAAATTTCAAGAGTTTCATCTGAGAACTCTTTTGTAAATAATATTTAAATACATACACAAAATTGTTTTCTATAGGTTAAAATCCCCCAAGAAACACATAACAACAAATAAAGACAATTGTATCAATGAAATTATTGCTGTAAATGACATTAAAGTAAAATTTGGACAACAATAATCTTTTATAGTAGAATAACAATTTTCCTCTCTTGGATCAGATAATATCAAAGTATCTCAATATTAATATGTTTTTACTTTCGAATAAAAAATCAGGCATATTATCAAGCTCTGGATGCCTTCTTTATCCCTACATTTTATTATTATTTTATATTTATTTTACTCAAAAGTTTTTAAAACTTGAAAGTAAATATTGTATATTTTCAAATAGAAGATTATTTCAAACATAAATAATCTAGATGCTTAATTAATTATTAAAAATGATTGAGAAATAGGAATCTTTATAATTCTAAAACTTTTTCATTAGATGTTAAATTTACTTTAGAAATTAAATGAAATTATTCATTATAAATCATTTATTATTCAGTTAATACTAATATTGTGTCTAATTTTATTAACTATATTGTATTATTGATATTTTTTATATATTTTATATATAAGAACATGATTAATAAGGATCAAAAGTTTTGGATATTCAAAATTAGATTTATTATTAACTAAAATCTTAAGTATTAATCATCTGTCCTTATTTTATTATAAAATAGTTATTAATCTGTTTTTATTTTATTTTATTATGATAAATAATGAGAATAACTCATAACATCTAAAAAGCAAACCTCTTTTTTCAGTCATGAAACTTATTAATAACAATACTTTTCGTGGATAATTTAGTGAACCAAATCAACTTAGCTCAAGCATTTTACAATAAACAAATCCATAATTATCATTTCCAAGAGCAGAAAGATTCTAATCTCATCATGCTCCTTAACTTCCCTCCCCAAAATATCTCTGTTTAACAGATACTAAAACTAAAAGAGCTACATCTTTTGGATTTGGAACCAAATAACTTAGACCATTAGACCTTGAGAAAAGAGATTAATTAAATCCAGCTCCTGGAACATATGATATAAAATAAAACTCTTGTAGATCCTGTAGCTTTGGAATGAAGTTATAATCAATACGAGGTTTTGATGTTCCAGGACCTGGATCATATGATTTAAAATTTCTTAATAATACAAAAGCTTTTAGTATATATGGCAAAATCAAGTATTAATTCATAATTTAGTTATAAGTTCTGATATAAAATTACCAAAAACAGCATCACCTACTACTTACCTTCCTACAGATAAAATTATTTAAAACAATAGATTTAAATAAATCACTTTTGGAGTAGGAGATAGACCATTACCAGGATTAAAAAATGAATCACCTGGACCAGGCACATATGCCTTGAAATCTGTTTTTGAAATCAAACCAAAAAAAAAAACTTAATAATCATGACTTTTTATATTAATAAATTAATAATATATTAAAAAGGAATCTTAGATTATCAATCAAATTAATGTTTAACATTCCTAACTTATCTATATTATTATGTTAATTTAAGTTATAAGATAGAATCCTATCCATTTAATAAATATATAAGTTAAAATAGCTTATAAAATTGCTGAGTGTTCTTATTATATAATTTATACATTTAACTTTTAAAATCATATATTATTATTAATAGAATAAATAAGGTAAATTGTATTTGACTAAATTAATCATAATGTTGAAATTAATTGATTATAATGAAAAATAACTATAAAGTTTTATTTAAAATTTAATAAATTATTTAATGAACAATAATAATAATGAAATAATAAATTTAAGGTATTAATATTAAATATATAGACTCTTTCATTATTCATACTTCAACGAAGTTCTATTTTTTATTTATTCTTGCTGCTTATAAATAGATTTAGATGGTTGAACTTAATAATCCTCCGCAAGCAACAAGACCTCTATTAAACCTAGTATGTAACTAGAATAATAGGAATTTATTACAATTTTTTCTGGAATCTATGCTTTCTACATAGCACATGCTAGATCACCAATAATTCTTAATAGTAATAACCCATATTAATATCTTTCATTAGAAAAGGACTTCAATTATTCAAGAAAATCTCCATTGGTCATTCCATTTTAGATTTAAGATTTCAATTCTTACTCTCTCTCTAATAAAGATTAAAATACCTTCGAAATGCTGATCTAAGTCTATTGATATAATAAACAAGTTAAGTTAGTAGTCCCAAAGTCCAAAATGTATGAGATACTATTTTTAATAATTTATGATTAAATTTTTTGTTCAAAAATCCCATTTAATGAATGACCATGATATTTTCAATCAAATGAAAAAAGAAATAAAATATATACACTGAATATATGGACATTTCATTAACAGTGTGTGGTATTTAATTATATGCTTTTTTTGAATTTTATAATTATTTTTTTTCTAAGATATTTAGGATAGTTTAAAGACTCTTTCCAAGTCTAAATAATCTTCTGCATATATACAATTATTCTATGATATAGATTTTATGTACAATATATATAAAATTTGGTCTCCGATTCTTCATTATTGTATCCAATAAGCATATAACTTCTCAACAATTACCAATTTTATAAAAATTTAAGTAATTTATCACGATTTTCTTAACATAATAAAATAAATTTACCAATTGATGACTAAAATTGAATAAAATTTTGTAGCATTTCTTTTTAATAAAATTATTATTATTATTTTAAATAGAGTACAAATTGAAAATAAAAAGTTATAGATATATTGAGAATAATCAAATAAACAAAAATTCTATTTGATTTTTCATAGATTCAAACTGAATTTGTCAATTTTAGCACGAGTATTGAATTATTAGGCAAATTAATCAATCAACTTTTATGTAGCTTATCGATATTTGTAACATCTCTAATTATGATTAATAACATAATTTACTTTGATTTTTTCATTCTCAATATTTTAAATATTTTATTTTCTTATTTACATTAAATCTTAAGATTTCTCATTACTTTTCTCTTATTTATCAATTCTTTTCATTTAACCTAAACTGAACACATTATTTGTTCTTGGAATATGTGATTTAATCTACCATTTGTCTTTGTTTTCAATATTATCAGATTAAGGTTTAAGCAATTCATCACTCATCAAATGACTAGAAGTAAAGTTTTTATTTGGAAGTTTTGGAGTAAAATATTAAAGTTCATAAGGAATATTTTTTAATTGTTTTGCTCTTTTACTTTCTTGTATAGGAGTATAGAGTTAGAGTTATTTTGGAGTGGCAATAGAAGTCATAGTGTGTTTATGAAATCTATTACCAAATTATTAAGGTCTAGGATTAATTGAAATGATCCCTATATATATAAATAAGAATAATACTTGATCTTGAAGTAGATGTTTAAGCATCTGATTCCCATTTTAGATTACCTTCAACTTTAGGTAGAGTTAAAGTAACTCTTACTAATCTTTCTGAAAACATTTAATTTATTTATTTATAAATATATTACCTTATTTAATCTCTATAATTAGATTGATTAAGTATTGATATTCCTTAAATCTTCAATAATACTTTAATTAAATATTGACATATATTTGATACAATTTTATATTTCTTAGAAATAAGAAATAATAATAAATTAGGAAAGTATTAATTCCTTCTTTTCTAATAAATAAAAGTAAAAGTTTAAGTTTGGAGTTAGTAAAATTTTAAAAATTAATGTTATTCTCATCATTTGATTTTTAAAGAGTAAAATAACAATAATAATTTATTTTATGTAATATTATTGCTAACTGCATTCATTACCATATACATAAGTATGCTTACAACCTGATTGTACAAGGAAAGGACCACTTTGTGATATGTGTATTGATACTCATGATACACATATGATTAGAAATTTAGATGTATATATCAATGAATAAATCAAATACTTAAATGCTGAATATTAAACTAATATTTTATAGAAACTTGAATCATTAAAAGCATTCTTTCATTCCAAAATATCTTAATTATTAATTGAAGTAAGTTAAATAGATGAGAAAAGGAAAAAAGAATTGGTGAAGCAATTAAAATCAGAGAAAATGAGTATTTAATAATTCTAATCTAAATTGATTGAATTAGTTTAAAGAGATTAGTTTAAGGATAGAGAATATTTAGAATCATTTTATGAACAGATTATAGATATAGAAAAATAGATTAAATAAGGATTTTCATAATTACCTATTAAATAAGTTTAATCTGCATCAATACATTAAACACCTTCATAGTCTTAGAGTATTCTCAATTATAAATCAAATTTATCTGAAGGCAAAGAAATATCACCAGAATTAAGTAATAGATCAAATCGATCAAAAGAACCAATTTTTCAATAAAAATAGGCTAGTATTTCACCTATAAGAAAATAGCTATTATAAAGAGATTTAATGCCAGTTGGTTCATTTAATAATTCAAAATTAAAGAATTATTTCACTGAATAAGATTCTTAATAATCTGCCAGAAGTAAATAAGATACATAAAATTCTTTCAAAATTACCAAACCATTTGATTTAGATAAATCATTTGATAAAGTATAAAATTAGGAGAGTTATCAATCTAAATAAAAATCATAGAATTCATCATTTGAATAACACAGGCCAGTAGAACCTTTTAAAGTTAATAATATGTAAACTTAATCTATAGATATTTTACCTAAATCTCCAGGATCTAAAACATTTGATAAGTCTCCAAAAACTATTAAGTCTTAATAATAACAAAGTGTTTTCAAATATATTTAATAAGAATAACCAAATTAAACAGGTTATTTAACAAACTAAATACCTTTAACATAGAATGATAACAAAACATTCTTAAAAGATAATGTATTTTATCTTTCAAATGCTTCATAAAAGGATGAGAAATAATAGAATCCTGATTTTATTCCTGCTACAAGTGAAATATTAAATTAATACTCAGATAATTAAATAAATGAAGATAATAATAATTAAAAAAATCAATATTCAGTTTTTAAAGATAATTAATAACCATATGAATAACATTTTTCTATTTCAAATCAACTTATGTTTGAACCTACAGATTAATATGGAATTTAATTATAAAACAACATTAAACAGTCTACTTCATCATAATCAAATGTTTAAGGTTAATAACTTAAAGATAATAAATCATAATTAGATTTATCATACATTAGTTCTAAGTAAATATAATTAATAAATTAGGTCTATTGGTCCACCTTAAGTAAAATTAACTCCAAATTTACTAAATCCTTTATCAATAGAAAATGAATAAACATTAAAAGGTCATGACAAAAGTGTTAAAGATCTTGCTTTGATGGATGGTGATAAAATTATCACCTGTTCTAAAGATACTTCAATTAAAATATGGGATAAGTAATTTATCTATATATATATAATCATAGACGATCAAGATAATTGAAAATGACTCTTAAGGGACATAATGATTAAGTTTTATGTATTGCATTTTCAAAGAAAAGAATTATTGCTAGTGGATCAGTTGATAAAACAATTCGTTTATGGAAACCATGTCCCTTTTGGAAATAAGTATTTGTTTGTGAAGGACATGCTGATAGAATAAGATGTTTAGAATTTGTTGGAATCTATATTGCATCAGGATCAGATGATACTTATGTTAAATTTTGGGATTATGATGGACAATTATAATATTCTTTAAAAACAAATGCCAGAGTAAGTGCATTGACAGCTGAAAGACATAATCTAGTAATAGCAAGTGGAAAAAATTTAATATTATATGATACTTAGACAAATAATAAGATATTAGATGTGAGTGGTCATAAAAATTTAATTTTATGTTTAGCCTTGTCTAGTAATAATTCTTAAAATGGAGGAATTTTAATAAGTGGGTCAAAGGATAACTGTATAAAAATATGGTAATATCCAAAACTTTAAGAATTAAGGAGTCTTGAAGAAGATTATCCTGTTCATTCTATAAGTTTTGATCCTGAATCATAATATTTATTTGCTGGACTTATGGGTTTTGAATAAGAGGGGAAAATAACAGTTTGGAAATTAGACACTTAACCATAAAAAGTTTAGGAAATTTCTATGAATCCTTATGGATGCAACAAAGTTCTTTCAGATGGTAAATATTTATATAGTGCCCATGAAAATAAGAGGATTGAATTCTATACTATTAATTGAATCTAATAACTATATTTGTATTATGGGTATTGATTTTCTGTGTTTTTAAAGACATATTAATTTAAAAGAAATAATATAGTATTTATTTATTAATTCTTATGAAGATGGCGCACTATACAAAATAATAATTTAAAATTATATTTCTTTAGAATAAAATATAATTTATAATTGATTTGATTAAAATTCAAATCTTTAAATAGAGAACAATTTTAAATAGTGATAAGCTCAATATTATTCTTATATTTAATTGTATATGTTATATATCTTTTTTTATTATATTAATATTAATATACTCTCAATTTTAAGATTCTCAGATTATTATATAAAAATAAATAAACTAAATTTATCAGAATAAACTCATTTCATAAAATGTAATCATAATCCATAATATAGATAGATGAATCAGATAAATTAAATGAATTTTCTCCAGCCTTTCAATTATTGCATGTATCCATATAGAGCTCCTTATTATTATAATTTGTATGCAGATAACATCCAAGAATAGAATTCATCCACTACAACATACAAATCAGAAGTAATATAATGGTAACTATTTTGTTGATTAATTTTACAGGCTTTCAACACTGGAATAATCTGAATTGTATAAACTATTTCAGATAAAAGGATAAATAAAAACCTTTCCAATAATGAAAATGCATATATATGACAGACTAAATAACCCTTCAAATTATGCATTACTTTAACAGTTAATATTAAAAACTATTTTTAGAGCAACAATTAATTTGGAGTCTAAAATTGATGATTAGTTCATGATGAAGTTTAAAACACTACATCCTAGAGCAGAAGTATATAATAAGCATTATTCATTAAGGAGTTGTATTCTAAATTGAATATTGTTGATGATGAAAATTTTATGGATACAATTTTTGTTGCTGAGCCACATTTAGAAAATTTAAACTCTTTTTTAGATTTATTGAATGACCTTTCTGATAAATATTTTCTATCTACATCTCCAAAAGTTATAATAGAAAAAGCAGAAGATCCTATTTGGTTTCATTAGAATAGTTTTCATAGTTGTGCAGTTTGGATCATTAAAGAATTTGAAAAAAATATTTCCTTCCATTATAATCTTCATAGAGAAAAAAAGAAAAAATAGAGACTTTTTAGATAACCTATCTATAAGAATAATTCAAATGAACTTAAGGAATTTTTTATATAAAATCTAGCCAATAATAAAGAAAGAGTAAAATAATTTTAATTACTTTTAGTTAACCTTTTATTTTTAAGAAATCTATTCAGAAATTAAATAACAACCTAATCGTTTAGAAAATAAATTTTATGAAAACATATTCTCAGGAACAGCAATTAAATTATTGAAATCATAAGTTGAATTATTGTTGAATTTTTAATAGAAATGTCATACTGATACAAATATCATTAATTCAATGTTAATTACATCTATGAATGATTTAGTAGATTAGAAAACATATATATTAAAAAAGTTTTACAAAATAGTTTAACAATTATTTTAAGAGTATTTAGAATAAGAATTATTTAAAACTGATATTTAAGATAAAAAATAAAAAAAAGATAAAAAAAAGAAGAAAAAGAAATACTAAAAAATGTAAACATTCAAAGGATTAGACCCTATTGAATTAAATAAAAGATTATCAAGTAAGAACCTTTAAGAATCAAATATACTAAGGTTTTAAAGATCATATTCATAAAGTAATCTAACTTATACATATGTGACACCACCTAATACACCATCAGCTTGGGAAACAAGTGATGATTAAAAGTATAAATTATTTATTATAATAGTGAATACAACAAGGTTTCAAATACATAATAATAATTATCTAAATTATAAAGTGCAAACTATACAAAGATAAATTTAATCTAAGCTGAATAACCATTAATATCTTAATAATTTCATACACATCATGAAAATCCAACAAATGATGATTATGTTGATATTGGTCAATCTATTACAATTAATATAATTGAAATAGCAAATCTATCATTAAATGATGAAAATTAATTTAAGGAATAATATCTAAAAGAGAAGAAAAGAGCAAAAAAAAAGTAAAAAGAGTTTTAAAAATCTATTCCAGAAAGTAGAGATGAACAATTATAATTATAATCACCTTAATCTGAAATTACTAGATTTTCTATTGAAACATAAGCATAAACAATAAAAAGTCACTGTTCTAATAGAACATCATCTACATCAGAAGAAGAAGAAGGGAAATAACAATCAAACTTAAAGAAAAATTAAATTAAAATAAGAAAAAATAGTAATGAGAAATAGTAAAATATTTTTAAATTGATAAATTCCTTTAAAATAAACTAATTTGAGGATATTAATTCAGCCTCAAATGAAAGTGAATAAATATCATAAAAAACCTTGGAAGATGATATTGTTCCAAAAAATCAATTGAAAAATTAGTAATTTGATATGAAAAAGAATCTATCAATAAAGTAATAAAGTTCAGAAAAAAGTTTGAAAGAGTAATTAGAAAATGTTTAATAAAAGGGAAAATAAAAATTGATTGAATAAATCAATTTAGATATTCTTGATTTTACTGATAATATTATGTGTGAATATGAAGATATGCTCCCCTTTAGATTTTTATCTTTTGAAAGAGTTAAATCAGTAATTTAAAAAGTGTTCTTAGGTATTCCTGATGGAATGATAATGTAAATTTTGTTTTTTAGATTTAGGCTTTTTGGATCTTGTGCTACAGGATTAGCTTTAATAGATTCTGATATTGATATTGGGATCAATGGATTAGAAGTTTATAATAGAAATATGTTAAAAAGTCATTTTGATAATTTATTTTTTGAATTCTCAAGAAAAAAATGGGTTATTAAAGCAAAGTATATATATTAAAGTGATTATTAGTCCAATATTTAATTCATCTGTTCCAATAATTAAATTAGAAATTGATCCATAAATTAATATATTTGAATATGAAGGAAGAAATTTAGATGAATAATAAATTCAATAGTGGAAAAAATTAAAATAGAAATTAAAGAGTGGAGGAATAAAAGTGGATATTTCATTTAACTTTAATGGAAATGCTATTTATTCTACTCATCTAGGTTCAATAACTACTGACTTGGTTAAAAAATGGATGGAAGAATATCCATCATTATAATAAATTGTTCTTATTTTAAAATCTATGATTAAAAAACTTAAACTCTCAGAGTCATATACAGGTAATAATATTATTTTATTATATATTAGGTGGTCTATCCTCTTACTCATTAATAATTATGGTATACTCTTATATGAGGGAATAGAGAATTACTTCTAATTTAATTGGTGAATAATTTATTGATATGCTTAACTTTTATATTAACTGTTTTGATTCCTCCTCTACTGGAATAGGTCTATTGGCAGATATTACTAATCCAAACTCAAGGTATATATTTATTCAAAATTTAGTTACTTTTTCAATTTATAAGATTATTGCTTACCTATGTTACCAATCACTATTTTTAATCCATACAATAGAAAATTACTAACACATTCATGTGTACAAATTAATAAGATTTTTGATTTCTTTAAAGTAATTTTAAAGGAATTAGATTCTAAAAACGATTTTTATTGTAATTATGTAGTATTAGGGAAAAAGAAACAATAAAAATTAAATAAATCATTAGAGAATTTTATAGTTAGCATTTTAGAATAAATAAAATGAGCTGAGTTGTATATAGGTTATGTATTGCTTATACTAAATATATATATATTTATATATTATTAATAATGAATAGCGAAGATTTTTAAGTAAGTAAATAATCATTGACGTATCTCATCTATAGAGGATAACCATAATTTTAATTGTTTTAGGAATTAAAGAAAGTCATCTAAGAAACACCTGAGATACAACCATAGATTATCCATAGTTCTCAAAATTTGAGTGAATAACATAATTTAGATCATGCTCAAGTTGACAGATTAACTAAATTTATTTAAAGCAAAGGAGGATTATATTAAGCTGAATCTTACATTTAATACTTTGGAGATTTTGTTTCTCCTAATGTCTAAAGATTTTTTTAGATTTAATTATTAAATCTAAGGATCCTAAAAACAATCACCCAAAATAAGGAATTGTAGAATTTGCTAGCTTAAGCTAATACTCTAAAAGTTTCACTTTCATTGTTATCAAATGAATAAGCATTTATTGGATCCCTTTAAATGACTGAATTATCTACAACAATCTAATTTGAAAATAATTAAGCTACATTATATAGTAAAGAAGGAATATATAAGATTGGAAATAATTATTAAGGGAAATTTGGAACTCATGCTTTAGTTACTTGTAAAAACTAAGATAAAGTTTACTTGGCATTAATATAATTAAAAGATAATAAGATTAAAGAGAAATGGTTAGGTAAGACTGTATCAATATACTAAAATTATGCTATATAATTTGAAGGATCAAAAGTGATGAAATATATTGAGTTAAATTAAGAGGATGTAGAACTTATTGAATAATGGGAATCTCATCAAGGATTTGAAGATTGTTAAATTGCATTAAGAGAAATAATGAGATTGACAGATATTTGTTATAAATATTGTTCAATGAGAAAATAATTTAGAACAACTGAAGATAAGACAGAAAGACCAATTTTAACTTATTAAGTTACATTAACAAGATTAATTAATGCTATTTCCTTTGC
The DNA here is from genome assembly GCA_000733385.1 of Paramecium biaurelia. NCBI lineage: Eukaryota > Ciliophora > Oligohymenophorea > Peniculida > Parameciidae > Paramecium > Paramecium biaurelia. The sequence goes on from JPFL01000311.1 coordinate 20,421, forward strand.
TCTAATGTTTTATATTAGTGCTTAAGAAGCCAGAAAAGAATTTTTCTAAGATGTTTTTATGAAAAAGCAGAGAAGAAAAGTAAGTAAAAAGTTTGTTGATTTCTTTTCTCTTTATATAACTGAACATTGTGTATATGTGGCAGAATAGTTAAGAGATGTATTTGGAGGATATGGTTTTCTCAGAATTTCTGGAGTTCCTTAAATATAAGAAAAACTAATATGGTTGTCATCATTTTACAAGAACAATAGAATATAAAAATAAACAGATTATTTAAATACTATTCTAGATATTGAGAAGGTATAAATAAAAATAATCTAATTCTTAGAATAAATAAGTTGTCCTTTATTACTTGGGACAATATTTCATGGGAGATCCAGTCTCTATGTTCTCAGAACTTGGACCTTTAACTTAAAGTAATGTTAGTAATCCATTTCATGTATTTGGTTATCATGTTGCAAAAATAAAAGAGAAATTATTATAACAAGAACATTTAAAATATTCATATTCAGCCTATTAATTTTCCTAATTGACCTTTGAACTATTTGCCTCTTAAAAGTTCTTCACATTACTTGCATTCAGAAGATATAGAGCTTCTAATTTTATTTTAGATAGATTATTATTAAATTAGAATTTCATCTCATTATCCTTAATGGAAACTAATATAACAAATATTAATTTAATTAAATAATAAATAGGATAAAATGCTTAAGAATTGTAAACAGTATTAAATTTATTAATTGATTCCTATGAGTTTGAACATTATGGAATCTTATTAGGTTAAAATGATTAAGAAATGTTTTATTAAAAAGTAATTAGTAATAAAATAATTTTAGTTAATCCATGCAAGCAAATATGAAAACAATAGAAATCTAGAATAAGTTGTCAATGAGATCAGATTACCAGTTTAAGATTTATTCAATAGACCAACATTATGAAAAGTATTAATAAATATCAAGTTTATATCATATAATGTACAAAATTCATTTTTTCAAAACAAAAAAATATACAAATGCAAATGCCAAAATAAACAACACAGAAGTAATTCCCACTAGTTTTTGATCTTAATCTGTTTACCAACCAGCTGGTTTTGAATTTTTGTCGATCTCTCCAATTTTTAAGGATTTCAAGATATCTTGAGCATTTTTTGAATGACCTTTATTCACATATATAATAGTACCCATTTCATTAAAGAATCTAGTAACATCTTTACCAGCCTTATTTCTAATAACTGCTGGACCTCCTGGATGAGAATCCAAAAATCCTTATGGTCCATAAACTGAGTCACCTATAACGATCCATCCATTTTTTGCATTGTCACCAACTTCTTACCATGTGAATTTCCTGCTCATCCAAATATATGATATAATTATTAAAGATTTCTTATGGTTTGGAATTCAACATAATAAATACACATATGTTAATTGAATCAATTTTATTATAATAAAATTGTAAATAAGATTTTTATGTTGAAGCCATAGATTTTAATGTTAACTATAAGTTAGGTATCAAACATGATAAATAATGTATTTAATTAGGAATCCTTTATTAGAACCAATAGATTGGAAATTATGAAATTAAAATGAAATGAAAGAATGGATTAAAAAGGATATTTTTAGTTATTGATAATATTAATAAAAACAAATTCATTGCTATTTTTATGTTTTAGATTCTTATTCTTTAAGTTTTAGCAAAATTAAAACAAGGTTAAAAATCATAAACACAATAGTACTTAAGATAAAATAATAAAATTATTTAATATTGCCTTTACCAATACATTTACCAGTCCAAGGACAATGATGATCATATTCTTAAATACAAATATCACAATCTAAACAATGTTAAGTTTCTTTGGCTTATATCAATTTACATACTTTGCAATACCTTTTCATATAAATATGAATTACCATGTTTTTTGATTATTTTATTGATTCTTTTCAATATCTATTCTCTCTACATTTGCAATCCCAGGATTTATTAGTGAAACAATTAAGTAACTGAAACATTGATTAATACAAACAATAAGAGTAGTATAAAATATTAATGGATCATCATTTACCCTAAGGAAAATAAAAAGACATCCAATAAATAAGAATAAAAGAAAAGCACAAATAAATAAGGGCCCTAGATTAATATTATCATTTACAATGTGGTCCAATAACTACAGCAGGATTGCCTTTCCTAAACATCATAGGGTGACATCTTCCCCAACAAATAGATTTTGGTTTTGTATATTGATCATCTAATTCTAATGGTTCAGCACTTGATGTATTAAGAGTGAAATCATCATCTTCTTCTTTTGGATGTCTTTCTTTTTAATTCATATTATAATTAATGAGAAATAAAACACCAACCAAAGATTATATAACAGATAAAATTTTAAGTAGAATTCAATCAAGCAATATTTAAATTTATAATTAAGATCAAGGAAAAATGATTGTAGAGACAAAAAAAAAGAAATTATGTTGTGAATCTTGTTTATAATAAGATGTCAAATATCTACCTAATAGTGAGATACAGAAAAATAATAAACTCTAAAATGATAAAATTGTCAAGGAGCTTTATTAAAATGGAGTGAAGCATTATAAATTAGGGTATTTTAATTTAGACCCTATTTCCATTTAATATGATGGAAAATATGAAAGGTTACGTCTAGATCATTTTGAAGTTGTTTAAAAACTTCTTTATCATTTGAAATTCAAGGAGAAATTCTAAAGTAACATCAAGAATGTGCTATTTAAGATTGAATAAAATATAAGAGATAATCATAATTCGTTAAATTCACTTTTACAATAAGAAATTCCTTTTAGAGATTAATTAGAGAAGGTACAAAAGTTTAATTAGGCTGTTATTGCATTGTGTGTTTCATAAGAATCAGATACTTATTTTGATGATGAAAGTTAACAATGTCAAATTAATTTTTAAATTGCTATCAATGAATAGGAAAGAACTATTTCAAGATTGAAAACACAAGTACAACATTAAAATGTTTTGATTCATAAGATTTAATAAAGTATTAATGAACCTATGCTTGGAGTGGCAGGTTTATTGAATTAAGTTGGTTAATTTAAATAGAGAATTGAAGAATTAAATAAAGAAATTGAGAATAAAAATAATGAATTAATTTAAGAGTAATTCCAGTTATAAAGTGTTCATTCTATTTTAGATAAAGTAAAGAATTTATTATAGAAATATCCTACTTTATTTAGAGATATTACAGCTAATAATATTATCAATATTAAAGAATTTTAATATGATTTAGAATAATTGTATTTATTATATAGTCAAGGTAAATAATATGAAAAGAATATGACTGCACTTCAAAATTAATATGATAGTTTATTCAAAGAACTTTAAGATGAGAGAATCAATTAATCTAAAATGATGAAACCAGAACCCTATAATAAGGATCCAAAATTAAAGAGAATAATAGAGGATTTGTCTAGATTAATTTTATCAAAAGATCCTAATGGGATGTCAAATGAATTAAGAGATTTGATCAAAGAATTATATTTATAAAATCATTAAGATGTGATTTAAGATTAAGAAAAATAAATTTAAATACTTAAAGATTAAGTTAATCAAATTGTATTAAATTAATATTAATTAAGGGAATTGAATATGAAAATTTCAGAACTTCTATAAGACATCCTGAAAAACCACCCTACTTTGAAGAAGATTAATATACTCAATCATTATATACATAAGCATAAGCTCTAGAATAAGTATTATTAAAAGTTAAATGACAATTCACTAATTTATTTTATAATTATTTCATAATTTTGCTTTCTCATTCAAATCCACAAAACCCACAATTACTTCTATTCCTCTTTCTTAAGTTTTAGCTGAAAATTAAACTCTGGTTCCATCTTTCCATAATGAAATCAATAAAGTTTCTCCAGGAAAGACATGAGAAGTAAATCTAGCTGCCATACTTTTCAAAGTATCACCATTTCCCTAAAATAATAATTAAACTTCTTACTTAAGTAAATGTTTGAATGACAGCTTTAGCACAAATACCATAAAAACATAATCCATGTAAAATAGGTTTATCAAATCCTCCTAAAGCAGCCATATTCTAAAATTAAATGATTTAAATATTACAGGATCAATATGTAATGGATTAATATCACCAGATAATCTATATATGATAGCTTGATTTGGTGTTGTGACCTATTTAACTTCTTTGCAGGCAGGCCTTTTAGGAATAGCAGGAATGTTTTCAACTGGATTTCCTTTATGTCCAAAGCCTCCTAATCCTCTAATAAAGAGAGACAATGTATTAACAAAAGCTAATGTTTTCTTTCCTTATTCATCTATTTCAGAACTTAATAAATCAAATTAAATTAAAGCTCCTTTTCCCTTATCAGAAATATTGGCTATTTTTCCTTTAGTTACATATTCAACTCCTGTTTTCAAAGGTCTCAACACTTAAATTCTTTATTCTCCATGTAATAACATCATTGGATTAAAGTTTGGTATACCTGGACATGATGTTAAAGCCTAATCATTTTATGTTAATCTACCTTAAAAATATCAGTTCTATGAAGGCATGTTGTATAAGTTGGAAAAACTTTGAAATCTTCATGTAATTCATAAGTATAAGAAAGTTCTTCAGCATTCATTGGATCAGAACTATATCCTATACCAAGAGAATATAAAATTGCATCTCTATCAGTGCATAAAGCCCTAACTTCATCTGTTTCAAACCCAATAGCTTTAGCTACTTCGATCGACATTTGGATATTGGAAAATATATTAAATAATACGAATCATATTTAAACAATACGCAAATTTTAGTAAATTAAATGATATTTTATATTGTATAAACTCAAAATTAAATTATATCTGTTAAGAAAAATGATACTATCCAATACTATAATAAAGATTCTAATATTTTCTTTAAATCTTAGAGTTAAATTTGTTATTATGTAAAAGATTTCTAATATTCTTATGATTCTTTTCTGAATATATAATATTATTATTAAATTTTCTGAAAATATTTAAAAAAAATTCATAATTCCAAACAGAACTCTGATAATTCATTTAACTTAACATATTTATTATCTCAAATTTCTATTATGAAAGAAAGAGAAATGATTATTTACTTGAAATAATATAAGTGTTCAATCATTTTAATTTATATAATTAAAATACTTATTATGTTCTTCATATTGATATGATGTTAAAATATCATTTAAAAATACTAATTATAATATATTTTTTCTACATTAAATAGTTAATAGTAAATTAATTTTATTTAATGAGAATAATTAATTGATAAAATTATATAAAATATACATACATATGCATAAACCATATAAAGGATTAATAGACCCATCAGGATATAATTATGGAGGATAAAGTTTAATGTTTTTTGAAAAATATAATCATCGTGAATATCTTAATAAAGTTAAAGCATGGCCATTAAATCATATTAAATATATGGAAAATGAATAACCAATTTAAGAATCTAAATATTAACCATATAATAATCCATTAATTGATGAGAAAGTATCTTTAGTAAAACCTAAGAATTAAATAATACCTGAAAATAAACCTCATTTCTTTAGAAGAGTATAAAGTTCAATTGAACCAGGATTATAATAAACTCTTAATCAACCTAATTAAATGTGGCCTAAACATAAAAAATATAGAGAAAAAACATCTGGGTAATATTTATAATATTTGAACCCAAAAAACGATCCATATGGTCATAAAGAATGTATTTTTAATTATAATTAAAGCAAAAATAAGGACTAAAAATGATCGTAAAGGACTATCATATGCTTCAAATTTAATGAACTTCTCTTTTAAAGAAGAAACTATACTTTAAGAATTTGATAAATAATTCTAAAGAAAAATCAATTCAGGAGAAAAAATTACAATTGAATTCATTTAATCAATCGTAATTTAATTGGGATAAAAATTTAATATCAAATCTCTTGACACATTTTCTAAATTATTTAATCATATTTCAAAATAAGGTTAGTTCTCTATGAAAGATTTTGAATATATGTATAAAAATGTGCTTCATAATTTGAGTTGACAATTACTTATAGACATATGTGTTTATAAAAATTAGAAATTATTATAAATTTTATAATTCCAAAAATTTGATAAATTGTAAAAACGAATGAGTGATCAAACTAGAGATAAGTTGTTTTATGAAAATTAAAGTAAATAATTAAGAGAGAAGTATCAAAAAGCAAAGGATGGATCATGTATAAATGAATTTAATAGAATTTAGCAACATCTGAACATAATCCTAAAAGAGACAAAGCATAAAAAGTATTGTTAATTATAATGGTGTTATACTCAATTATATTGGTAACATTTGTAATGCTTTTATATTGGGTGAGAGATTTTAGATATTTTTGTTTTAATGTGCTTAATGATTTTAGTGAGTAGGGTAATGTTTTTATAAAAATATAGATAGGATAATATATTGGAGCTTTTTATATTGGAATGATTGGTTTATGGTTTGTTTTGACTGGTTTTAATGTTGTTCTCTATGATATTTTAGCAGGATTTTTAATTCAACCGTTTTGGTTTGCTCTATTCACAGTTTCCTTAGCTAAATTCTTAGCAAAGTATATAATATATAATAAATATAGATATATAGGCTTTTTGATAGGAAGATATGGTGTTAGAAACTTCATTTATACAGCAATGAATGAAAACATATATTTTATAACTTGCTATTTAGCTACAGAACGTAAACCTACCAAAGTTATGTATCTTCTTTAATTTTTGGCAATTCCTACAATCTTCAAAACTTATGCTTGTGGATTATTTAGAATTACTCATTGGGAATTTATTCATCCTACATTTTTTGGTACTGTCGTATGGGCTGGATTCTGGGTGTATATGGGATCCAATTTAGATTCTCTTGCTGATGTATTATAGTCAGGGGATACTAGTAATTATGTTCCTATTTGGTTAAAGTTCATAATGATTATCATAGTTACTTTGATAATCTATTATTTTATTAGATTAACTAATTCTATATATTCAGAAATATAAAATGATGCAAGTTTAGCTGATTTGAGTCATATATTAGAAAAGGAAGATGAGGAATAAGAAAAACTTTTAATTTGTAATTAAACAAATGAGGAAACTTAAATTTAAAATTAAAGTGAACCCCAAAGTAACATTTGAATTTTCTATTTTATAAATTTATATTGTCAAATATTTTAATATTGTAATTTTATACAAAAAATTTAGATGGTCAATTCTACAATTATTTTATCTATATTTAATTAGGAAAGTTATTAATAGATTGTGATTAATTATTTTTCAATAATATAATCTACATTTAAAAGATTATTTATGATATTGTTATACAAAAAAAAAATAAATTGAATATAATTTAACTCAAATTTATTTAGATTAGGTTTCATTTTTTTTACATTGAGTGCTTAATCTCTCACCAGTCTTACCATCCAAGGTATCAACTGATGTAGCCTCAATAAATTATACTTTACATTACTTTTATTCTTTTTAATCATTTTAATCTATTGAATTGTTTAATGATCTATTTTATTTCAAGATAGTTGGTTTTATTTAGTTATTCTTTTCCTCTGAATTCTTTTTTATATAATCATATTTTTCTGTTTTAATAATAACTTATTAAAATGAACCAAAAGGTTCAATTGGATAAGATTATTATTAAAATTGTTAATGTTAATATTCTTCATTATATTCTCCTTATTAATATTTTCTTATTTAAGATGAATTGAGAGCATTGTTTAGATTATATTAGGTTCCTTTACTATCTTATTCTTCTCTAATTGTCTATAACTGATCCTAGATACCTTGATCTAACTTAGCTTCCTCTATGTTTTAAATAGGGAAGAAGATATCATTTTTCTTTCCTTATTAAAAAATAGTTTTTGGTTGTAATGATTTTTCAGATTGATCAATATTTATACTAACATTCACTCCATCAATTTCTTCAATTAATTTATCTTCATCATCACTATCCTCAACTTCATATTATTTTTTAAACATCAATTACTCTAAAGCTCCTTTCAAATCTTTTATAGCTTTCTCATCTAAACTCTCAATAGGATGGTATTTTCTATCAGGCCCTTAATATCCATCTTGTTCACCATAACCTGAACAATTATGATCTCCAAAAATAAACCTTTTTAATGTGCTTTAACTTATTTTTAAGTTTGTTTCAAATACAGATCCAATCATACTAATGTTATCCATTGATTAATATACATTGTCTTTTTCTCTTTTTTAATGCTATATTAAAATTAAAGGAATAGGAATGATTAGATCTTCTTAGCTTATAAATAATCTTTTGCCAAAAATCACTTTAAGTGTTAGTACATATTAAAATATAATTCTTTTAGTTTTTATAGAACTTTAAGGAAAAATTGAATTAAATTTTGTAGGCTTTCCCTACGGTAAATTCAAAGTTGCTTTTATTTCTTTTTACTCACCAGCTTCAACTTACTCTATCATATAGTTGAAATTTTACAAATTAATTCTTAATCAAATATATCAAAATAGTTAGATAGTTTGCGTTTTTACTATTTATACAAAATGACTAATTATGCAGAGATGGAGAATTTGAATTTTTGAATATTGTAGTTTGATTAACTGTTATCAACTAGCATAACTATATCAATATTTTCTCCAAGGATATAGGTAGGCTTGTTTAATTATATCTTAACTTTTGTACTCTATGATACAATAAACTATGTACTCCAGTTGAAAAGCAACATCTTTAGGATATCTTTGACTCCCAATTATGTTCAATCTTTAAACTAGGTTGTATTTATGGTTTTTAAATTATGTGTATCACTACTCTATGTTTCTTTGGAGGTTTATATAAATATTTCTCATCTTCACTTTAAATAGTAACTGAGAGAAAATATAAGATTCTGCATTGTACCATCTTATAATAGTTTATTGTAAAACTTGGTGATATATTAGGAACTTCCATTTCAAAGTATTTTCTGCATGCTATGATTGGCATTTTCCTATTACATTAATTTCTTGATACTTTCCAAAATCAGTGATTTTCTTTTATTTTTTATAAATGAACTATTTGAAACTGAAAAATTGATTTAGTTAATCTAATTAGTTTACTTTTTCTTGACCACAGAGCTGAATATTTTATTTTCAAATTTTACTTTAAGGTTCATTATACCAGCGTTTATATCTTTGGTCTTTACTTTTATGTAAATGACCCCTTTTATTATCTCTCCAGGAAAATAACTTGGTTTATCAATTTTTATAGATATCTAAGCTTGTTCTAAAGTTAGAATGAACACCATTTATTATTAAAATAATAAAGTAAAGAAATAAATATAATTTCTAATAAATAAGAACATAATTAATTTATTTGACATTGAATGTTTGGTATTTTTACCACAGTAATAAATTAATAAAATTAAGTGTATAACTTACGAGTAATCATTCAATATATCATTTAAAAATACTTTAGAGGATTAGGTTATACATTCAACTAAGAATCTAAATTTTTCTATCGATATTTCTTCATCATAATTCAATTAGACTGTCTTATATTCACATTCATTTATACATCAAAATAGAATTAGTAATTAAATCAAAAATATTTTTAGTGCAAAGTTCTCCATATGAGATATTTCATTATAGATTACACCCTAGTTTCACATCAATAGGATATTTCTTCATTGAGAGCAACCCAATTCTTATTTTTTATCAATTAATTATTAATTAAATGTTTACTTTTAAAATTACTTCAATTTTTCTTTCATTACTTTTTGGCTGTTATATCTAAAGAAAACCTTCAAAATCCAACCTGGTCTCTATGATAAACAAATTAAATAATTAATCATTGATAATCTCTACTGATTCCATTTAGAAACACTATGTTTGTATTCAATTATTCTCTTATTTAATCTTTATTGGTATTTAAGTACACTCAAAACTAAATAATGTCTTGTATTTTGAATATATCTCATGAATTTCACTTCTGTTAAGTCCAGTTTTTCTTTAATTTTTGTATATTATAATAAGTTGCTAACAGTTATGATTAAGCTATGTAGAGAGGAAACTTAGTAAAATGATATTTGTATTTTTGTTTTTAGATTCTGTTTTTGCTATCACACTGAGTAAGTGATTTCTATTTTATATTTTTTTAGACTTTAATCTAATATTAAGATTTCTTTATATTTTTTCAATTTTTAAGATATGCATTTATTTTTCAAATTTTAATTATAAATAATATTATTATTATATAGATTTTGTTCTACATTAGTTTTATCTAAGTTGGCTTATAACACACTTTTTTCTTTGTGATTATGTTGTTTCCTTTTGATGATGAAATTTAGGTGAAAATAAACTTTATTTATTTGAAAGGGTTGGGATAAAAGGAGATTCATTGTTTACAGTTAAAATAATTTACTGATTTTAATTCTATCTCATTTATGTATTACTTAATTATTATGATATCTGAAAATGTGCTCAAATTTTAATTTACTTCTCATATTCTATTCTTGTACAAATTTAGAATGAGAAAGACAAATATAATTTTAATAATATATAAATAAAAAATAAATTTCATCCTGAAAAAAAGTGAAAATTTGATTTTCTTAGCTAATTAAATAAAGAATTAGATAAAAAATTGAATATCTTGAATTTTCAAAAGTTTTCCAAAACCCTAAGTAGATAATTATAAATTAATATATGTATTAATATAATCAAAATTAAATCATTTTCTAAAATTTAAACTCTTGTGTATCTGGTTTTTTAGATGACAATCTTTTTGATCTAAATAAAATTGACCTATTAGTAGTAAGATTTTCTTTATGATAGGATCGAATATGAAGAGATAAATGAGTATGAGGAGTGCGTTCTTCTTGTTTGAAAGCATTTTCAGATGTTGCTCTCTACAACTTTTCATAAGATTTAGTTAGATTAAGTTTAGCAACTTTGCTTTAAATAATTTTTGAATAGGACATTGAATCTGATTATTCCAATTTAACGTTATGACTTTTAGTGTGCTTTCGATATATTCCTTAAAATTTATTATTCAAATGATATTTAATTTGATTATCTATAAACTTATTACCATTTTACTTTTTCTTATTATTTTATTCTTGATTTTAATCAAAAATTTTACTAAAAAACTTTTACGAACGAGTTCGATTTGGTGATGAAATACAATTTTATTCATTAACAAAGAAATCATGTTTATGAGGTATTAAATTAGAGTATTTTTTTAATTATATAGTTTCGAATATACTTAAAGTTTAACTTACAGTTTTTAGTTATTCTTTAAAATAGTCTTTTTTAATTAAATCGTCAGTTTTGAAAATTTATTTTTTTAATTGGTTTTACACTTTTTCTATTTTCTAATTTTTGAAATAATTAGTTTTTAATTGACTTAGATCTAAATTCAATGAAAGTTATTCATCTTGATTTTCACTTTACCAATTTTATGCTTTATTAACTAAAGACTACTAAATATTAAATTTAATTATTTAGGTTTTTTTATATTCTTCAACATTTGAGTACATCTCTAATAGATCTATAAAGAGATTATACTTAATTTTATAATATACAGTTTCCATTCTTGCTCTGGCTGAAGTAATCCTATTAGATATATTGTTTATATGTTCATAATCACCAAAAAATTAACCAGAATTAATAATTGCTATAATTTATAACTTTTTTATTGTATTTTAAGATAAATTTGATTGAACTTTATTAAATTTAATGATTTCAACTTCTCCAGTTACTACTAAATAAATATATTCATCTAAATATCCAGTTTAGAAAATACTCTATCCACAATTAATTGTATTCTATTCAAAGCTAGATAAAGCTATTAATTTTTGTTTTTATTCCCAATCTTAGAATAATGGTATTGTATTAATAAACTAAAGCTTTTAAGCAGTCAATTCATTCTAATGTTTTCCAATTACATCTTAATACATTTCATAAGATAATTATGCTACAAAAACATCAGTTTTAGCTACAACAGTTGCAGTTCTAGTGACTCTTTATTCAATGGCAATTTCTCCAAAGACTTCTCCAAATTTTTTAATGGCAACCAATCTAAAGTCTTAAAACTGAATTTCTTGAATGTCCTTAAAATCACTTAAATATAGTATTTATTAATTACTGACAAATCAAGTTTTAGATTTCTTCACTCTAATGGGATTTTGGAACAAATATTCCTACTTCACCTGATAATAAAAAATACATTTTTCTTCCTGGTTCTCCTTAACGAAATATTATATTAAGTGCTTTATACTTTTCAACTGTCATAAATCTAAATATGTCCAAACATTTATTACCATCAAGTTTATCCTTAAATTTACTAATTTTTATTTGTTTTATTTTTACCCAATATATGGAAAGTTATCTTCAAAATATTTTTTCAGGGTTTCAAGTTGTTCTTAATTTCTTAATAATTAATGTAATTTCAAAATATTAACAATTTTCGCTGTTGATATAATTGATCCATTTGCATTCTTTTTTAAGATTTAAACATATTTTGTCATAAATCCTTTTTCTTCAATTTCTTCATTATTATGAACATTTAATTAATTTAAACTCCTAAATTGAGAAGGAGCAATTTATTTTAGATATTTGGGAGGTTATAAAATAGAATTCATAGAACAATAGTTAATTGGAAATTTGAGTATTAGAATAACTATTTCTAAAATAATAATTATTTTATCAATACGTTTGAATTCTGTTTAATACTAATTTATCAATTAAAATTGATATAATTTTAATTTATTCACAATTCAATAATAAAATAAATTATATGTTTAAGAATTAAAAAATTGAAAAATAAAGAAGATCAAAAGAAAGATTTGTCTTTGAAGCTTGCAATCTAGTTTAATAATGGAGAGATCTCTTTAAAAATGGTTACACAGATTATGCAGGAAACTTTACTAAACCAACATTAAAAGAAGCTGCAAATCTTATAGGATGTTCTAAAAAAACATTAGAAGATTATTATAGTGTTATAAGAAAAGCTTCATAAATAATTGATATAAATCAATGCTTATAAAAGAAAATGGGTTATTTGAGATAACTTTTAAAATAAAAAGAAGAAAATTTAAATGTTGCTGCCCCTGTTTTAGAAGAAATAGAAGAAAGAAATCCTTCAAATGATAGTTGGAATAACTTAATAATTGAAGCTAATGATGAAAATTATGAGGATTCCAATTTCAATACTGATAGATATATAATAGAAACTCAAATTGAATGTGAAGGATCACCAATTTTAAATGAAAGAGAATAATTTGATTATGAATATGGTCACACATAAATTAATTCCAATTAATATTGGAAGGAAATATAAATTGAAGATGAAAATGAAAACGATATGGCAATAGCAAATTAAAATTAAGAAGAAAATTTCTTTGATTTCTGATCTTATAATTACTCTCATTTCTTTATAAATACAGATCATAAAAAAATATATGTTTATTAAATATTGCAATTTAACAATTCAATAGTTTATAAGTTTATTAGAAATTAATTAATTGGTTTCCTTATCATTTTATGTATTATTCTTAATAATAATTGAATTAATGGGTAGCGTTTCTTCAAATTCAACTTAAGATGAGAATGGTAACCTGAGTAGTCTTCCTATGCATTTAAGAAAAATGGAACTAAAATTTGACATCACTAGAGAAGTGGATCCAGCATTAAAATAGTTGCTATATTGTAATTGTTTTATTTTATATATTTAGGGTCATTATCTGAAATCAGAGCTGTTTATGAATAGTTTTAACGTAGAACTTCACTTCCTTTTATTGATAAAAGTTTATTTTGTAAAATAGTTCCATTTTCACGTCCTAATGCAGGATATATATTTGATAACTTTTGTAGGAAGTCAAAACTCTTATCAATTTATGAACTCATTTGTGTTTTAACAATTTGTTCATATACTTAACATATACACAAAATACATTGTAAAAAACATAATGTTATACTAGTTTTATATATTGTTTTTGATTTAGATTGTAATGGAAATATAAGTTTAAATGAACTCCTTATAATTATTAAATCAATAATAATAGGATATTGTAAATTAACAAATGCAGAATTACCTCCTTATGTTTAATTAGAAAAGTTTGCAAAATTGATGTTTTTGAAGAGTGATATTCAAGTTGATAATCAATTAGAATTAAGCGAGTAAATTTTAGATTTATATTTAGAATCATTGAATGGTTAGAAAAAGAAAATGATATTGGGAAAGATTTATTTACATTATATGAACCAAAATAGAAAGTCTAAGAACCTTTTGAAGTGTTTAAACCATTTAAACCTTATAGTGAATAAGAAGCTGCAGATATGTTAGAAATGATAACAAAAGCAAATAAAAATGAATATTTCATGAAAAGTCTTAATGATAAATTAAACCAAAAATATTAAGAAAGTTATAAGGCTACAACTAAAAGTGTTAGATAACTATAAATTAGATCAAAATAATCAGCTTCTCATAGTTCTTTACCGAGGATTGCTATTTAAACAAAACCTCAAGTACTAGATGATGATATCGATGAATTACAAATATTAGAAAAAGCTATTGGAGATCATTCTAGAAAAATTTAAAGATATGATTCTCCAAATATAAGATTTATCACCTAACGTGATGGCACTTCTAGAAGAGTTATTTTACCAAATAAGATCAAGAAGAATATAATAATTACAAAAGGATGTACTTTAACTAGAAATGAGATATTTAAATTAAAGAGTTATTTTGATAGTCTATCAGATAAAAATTCAGTTATTTAAGTTAAAGAATTTACTAAATCTTTTCAAAATAAACCACATATGAAAAGAGTTACTGCAAGTTTATATAATTATTTAGATTCTAAATAAAGAGGATTTGTTACATTTGATGAATTAATGTTGAAATTATATCCTTCACTTACATAAGAATAATTGAAAACCATCAATTAATGGATTCAATAATATAATGAGGTTTTTGCTAAAAGTTCAAAAGAAAGTTTGGAAATGGAGTTTCTAAGAGTAGAGAAATAACCAGCTAAAAGAAAAAGAATTCTTCCAAAATAAAGTATGATTAGGGTTAAATAATTATTTAATTTAATAGATTAAGATGGAAAAGGATGTAATTTAAATATTTTATTTATTAGTTATATCTATTGAAGATATGAAGAAAACATTCACTTATGGATTTACTGAGAAAGAAGTTGAAAATCTATTTTAATAGCATGATAATGATAGAGATGGAAGACTTAGTATGGATGATTTAGTAAGAATTATTTTACCTCCTGATTATGAAATAGAAGAAGAAACTGAAGATAATTCTTGAAATTTATATATTTTACAAAATTAATGTTTTATATACAAAAGTTGTAAATGTTCTCTATTGATATACAAGGTTTCTTTAGTTAAGGTAAATTAAATGAACCCATTTCTAGTATTTTTAATTTTAATCATCCATCATAAATTGTTCCTCAAAAACTTATAAGATCTTGAGTAAGTTTAATTAGATATGATAAAATTGTTAAAATTTAAAGAGAATGATTTAATCTTTCTATTTACTTGTTTTTGTTAATTAAATAAAATAATCTATTAAATTCAATGATAAAAGTCAAAAATAAATTATTTTATCATTAATATTTTTTTAATAATGTCAATTCTAATTGATTTTCAAACTCTTATTTTATATTCAATCCAATTTAACCTACTTCACTTGTTTCTCCATTGTACAATATACAATTTTCAAATACTTATAAAACATCATCACAAAATTCCTAACAAGAATTATAAACATTTGAATTTAATTTATTCTAATTTTTTATGAATAAATACTTTAATAGTTCCAAAATCCATAGGTTTTGTCACTATTTCAAAATAATCACTTATTCCATACTTCTTTTGATCAACAGGTTAATGAAATAATTGAGCTCCTTTTGCTTTCCAAATAATACCTAAAATATTAATTGAAAATACCTAAAACTTTTTTGGCTATTTTCTCCCATGTATCATCATCTTTAATTTAATTAATAATAGTATCATCAATCAATTCATCTGCATTTACAATTAAATTAGCAACTTCTGGATACTCTTATTGAAACTTTTAAAACTCAATAGAATTTAATTCTCTTTAGTTTCCTTAATTATCTGTAAATATCAATTTGTATGACTATTTAGGAAGATCTTTAAATTTCCTTTTTTATTATTATGATCTTGGTGTTTCACCTTTACTATTATCATTTCCTCCACTATTTTTAGACATATCATCCTTATTTTTATTAAAATAGTTATTAAATAGATCTATCACTTCTTTTCTATTGTATTTTCTAGCAAAAAATAATGCATTCTTTTTTGATGAATCAACATGATTAGGATTACATCCATTCTTAAATCATTTATTATTATATTACTTCAATTAATACTTTGCATATTTCAACATGTCCTCCATTAGCTGCATAAAATAGGGCTGTCTAATTAGAAAGTTTATCCACAATGTTAATATCAATTCCATATTATATTAATCTGAATTTAATAGACAATTATTATATTACCTAATGACAATATCGTATCTATTATCTCTTGCAGCATAGAACAAAGGTGATTATCCATATCGATCTTAATCATTAACATTTAGAGTATTAGTTGATAATACAAAATCAAGAAGTTTTAATCTTCCATCCCTGCAAATGTAAAATAAAATTGATTGGCCTAATTAATCTTTGTAATTTAAGTTGGCACCAAAATCAAACAATAATTCTAATGTTTATAATGCTACATTATCATCATGACCCTAAACAGCTATATATGTTGAGATTTATCTTTAAGATGGATCAATTTTATTTACTAAATCAATATCTCTATATTAATCTAAGATTTAGATAATTCAGATACTTAAAATAAACTTTGTTTTTTCAAAATCTTAATTTTTTAAAGCTATTTTGTAATCGTCATAAATATTTTGTAGCTATTCAGATGTCAATTTTTATTAATATTCAGAAACCATCTCATATCCATTATTTTATTAATAGGTTTATATATTAAGATTGTTCTCAGAAACTCCCACAATTGACAAAAACTAATTATAGGCTATATAACTATTTACTTTTACTTATTTCGTCTTCATTAATTTATTAGATTAAAGACTAAATATCTTCTTAACTATAATTTGCAGTTTCTAATATTTATTCTAAATCAGTTTTTGTGATCCTATTATTCTACTATTTTTCTTAAAACTTTTAGGCCAGAAATCCTAATTGTGGGGAAAAGTTCATTATTAAAATTTATTTAAATAATTTATATTAAGTAACATTTTTAATGGATATTGATCAAACATTGCTCAAGCTCTTTAAGAATTCAGCATAATTAACTCTCTTCATTGTGTCAGTAAATGGATCCAATTGATGACATAAAAATTCTACTTCTTCAGCTGGAACATTATTTTTTAGTAACACTTTTTTAATTTTCTCTAATGGAATGTACCTAAATGATATTCTATTATACCTATCATCATCTTTTGCTAATAATTTAAATGCATTTCTCACATCATTAAATGTATAATCTGTCAGTTTTAAATTAAAAATTTTTAAAAATTCTTCAAATCCAATTTATTCTTTTTTTCCAAATATTCTTTGAACCATCTCATCAAATTACTCTTGTGGAATCTACGAATTTATTATTAAAAATGATATTACTTTATAATCAATCATAATAAAAAGATCAGCCAATCCTTTTTTATCAAGTTTTCCTTCAACAGCCTTCATTGAAAAGATTTCTTTAAATGCTTATCTATGTGCATTCTTAACTTCTAAGCTCATTTATATTTTGTATATTTTAAAAATTAATAAAATAAATCATTACTATTATTAATGTACAAATCTCTCATTACAGATAAGATGATTAGCTCCAATAACTTATAATTCAAAAGAGTTTTAACTTTTTATCTTAAATTGAATTTAATCATCTTTAATCATAAACAAGTCATTTTCTAAACTTCTTCTTCCAATTAGACTTGAATAATTATAACATATATGCAAATAAGAACATTAACTTTTATATGCATTTCTTATTCTTTGTGATTCCATACCAATTATTAAAGGTGATTCATTTTCTGAAAATTGATCCCCCTAAATCTAATCAGTAAAACGAGGAAAGATAATTTATTTACATTTTTTACTAGAATTTTACATTCTTATATATTAGAAATCTTTCTTTTCATATTCATCATTGTTATCACCAGAATGATGAGAAAGAGAACGCAATTTACTTCTGAATTCTGATTCATTTATATCTAATTAGATCTATCTTATATGATTATATTTCTTATAAATTCCTAATAACAAAAAGATTAAAGATAAGAAACTAATATAGGAAAACATAATTATTCCCTTTCGAGATGTTGAACCTCCAGTAATTTATTAAACATACCCATAAACAGCAGGTGCTGGAAGATAACCAAACAAATCAAAAAATAAATGGCTTAATTAATTTCCATATGATTTTTCTTCTCTTTACAATGATGTAATCATTATTCCCATTATTGAAGGGATAGCACTACTTCCAAAAAATAATAAACACCAAACCAATAATACCACCATCCCTTAATTGTCAAAGAATGGGATCAAAGTTAATGAGATGCTTGCTAAAAATATTTCGATTGCAGCAATTTTCATTACTCTAAATCCTTTATTTCCAGCATCATTATTTAAGACTTAACTACCTAAATATACTCCAATTAATGGAGCAGTTATTGAGATTATTAGAAATGATTAAGTAGCAAGATTGTATTCCATTAACATAATACTATTGAGATAATCAGTAATCCAGAATTAGACTCCTGTCAAAACAAAAAATAATTAACTTAATGTTAACATCGATAATACAAAAAGTGGATTTTAAAAAAAAGTTTTACAATTTTAAAGTAACACTGTTGATATACTTTTACTTTCATCTTTTTCCTCTCTGATTTGTATTGAAAATTAATCTTTATCAGAAAACCCATAATACAATAAACAGAGAGTCAAGACAACAATCTAGAAATATAATGCATATTTCCACTTAAATCATTATATATATAAATTTACATCTAATAAAATCTAAATAGATAATGAACTTATTAAGAATCCTGATATTGTTCCTAAAGGTACTCCAATTTACATATATATTAATTATTAATTGTTATATTTTCCCCCATAAAGATCAATCCAAACAGGAAAATAAAAAACTAAAAATTCCAATTAAATTAATGAAGCATACTTAAAATAATCCTGTAAAGAATCTGGAAAAATGTATTAACATAATATTCTTTGTAATGAGAAATACTGATAAACTCAGTATGTAAAATAAAGAGCAAATTATAAGAATCGATTTTGTCTTATATTTATCATAGATTCCTGCTCCTATGATTGATCCTATAATAATTCCAGCATAAACAGATGTATTCATTAAACCAAGCTATTTTAATCATAATAATTATATTTGTTACTTATATTTCATTAATTCCTAAATCGATTTGAATTCTTTTGGTGCAAGCTGGAATGATGCCATGGTCAAAATTGATAAAGATGATAGTCAAAAAATGAAAAGTCTAATTGGAGAAAAACCTATTATCCATGCTATCAAATTCAGATTCTTATATTTATTAATATCAATAATTTATAATCCATTTTGATGATAAAAAGGTATATAATAATATCATAATAAAGAATGAATAAAAGATTTATTAAATATTTATTATAATATGAATCATAATATATGTAACGTATTTATTCTTTAAAATATACAATTCAATGAAAATTTTACATAAATTTATGAATTTTTTAGATTTTATTTAATAACAAATATAAGAAAAGTAGGATAAAATTGAAGAGGTACCAATACAAATCAATGAAGAAGAGCCTATCAATTTAAATGAAAATTTAGATATTTCTAATAATGGAAGTTCATCTGATGAAGAATAACTGTAGGAAGAATATTTCAAAGAAAAACCATCTTTAAAAGCCACTTATGATGAAATATATGAGAAGTTAAAATAGAATTCTCCTCCTTAAACTGAACTTGAAAATGAGTAACTATAAATCATTGCAGAATTACAAGCAAAACTAGTTGTGTAGGAAACAGAATTACTTATTCATAAGAGACTACATTTTGATCTCAAAAATAAATAATAACATTAAGCCACTAGAATAGAGTAACTTTAAAAAGAAAAGGATGTTATGACTTAAGTAAAGAAATAGTTATATATTAAAAGATGAAAATTGGCTATGATAAAAAGTTTTAAAAATTAGATGAAAAAAGAAAAATAGTTGATTAGAATCAAAGAATAATAAAAAAATTAGCAATGTCTACTTCAAATGATTATTTAGAATCAGCAATCAAAAGAGTAAATCAATAAGTCAAAATAAATGAGTAAATAAATTTCCTTTTAAATTAGTAAAGTATAAATTCTGAAAGAATAACCTTTAAAAGATAGTCCATAAGTGAGAAAATTATCTAGCTAAAAATAATAAAATAGTTTTAAAAATAATAAAAAATGAATATTGTTTTATTTATAATAATAACTTCATAATATTTCTTATTATTAATCACTTCATAATTCATATATATTCTAAAAGCAAACAATTTAAATCATAATATATTATTTTGTAGAGATGTTGATATACAATAAATCAATTTATATCTCAGTCTAGCGTCTATAGTATAGAGGTTCGTACGAATGCCTTCCAAGCATTTAGGTCGGGTTCGAGTCCCGATAGACGCAACTTTTTTATATTTTTTTATAATATAAATATAATGTTTTATTTTAGTATATATATTAATTGGCCATGTAAAATATACATGGTTAACAAAATTAGTAATTCAATGTGATTAGGAGTTTCTTTTAATTTTAGTTTCTAAAAGATTAACAAATTCATTCATAGATATCTTAATAGATAAATATTATTACCATTCCATCTTTATTAATATCACAATCTTTCAAAATGTCTTGCCACATATTTTCATCGATTTCATTCCCAAATAATTCATTAATTTCTTATTTAGTAATAAAGCCATTTCCATCTAAATCAAATAGTTTAAAAGCTTATTCTATTTTTTTTTTGCTTAAGGATTTATCTCTATTAATTGAAGCAGTAACAAATTCACTAAAATCTACTTTTCCAGATTTATTAGCATCAAGTTACGGAAACAATTCTTCTACAACTTATTGAGCTGCAATGGAATCTCCTTTATATAATCTCATATAGGCTAAAATTACATAATATTGTACCAGCAAGTAATTCTTCTTTGCTTACAGTTCCATCTCCATTTTTATCAATATCTTGGAAAGTTTTTAATAAATCTTCCTTTTCTTAACTTTAGACAACTTATACTGTTATGAATTATAAAATGGCATATTTTAATTTATTCTTGGAATCAAAATCCTATAATCTTTTTAAACTAATATTATTGACTATTCCTTTAACTTTATTGTTGGCTATCCAACTATGTTATTGAGCTTCTGATGCACTAATACGAGAAGAAGGATCATAAAATAACATTCTTCTAATCAAATCTTTTGCTTGCATAGATACTCTAGACCAATCATTACTATCAAATTAATATGTTCCTTTTCTAACTTTGGCTAAAACTTCTCCTTCACTATGTCCATAAAAGGGAGGATATCCACAAAGCAAAACATACAGTATTACTCCTAAAGACCAAATATCACATTTTTCATCATAACTACTATTCAAGACTTCTGGAGCAACATAAAATGGCTATCATAACATAGATATAATTATACAGTTCCAATTTTTTTTTTAAGTTTTTCATCATTGACTAATTTAGCACTTGCTCCAAAATCAATAATTTTTAATGAGGCACCTTGACTTTTAGA
The DNA here is from genome assembly GCA_000733385.1 of Paramecium biaurelia. Lineage (NCBI taxonomy): Eukaryota > Ciliophora > Oligohymenophorea > Peniculida > Parameciidae > Paramecium > Paramecium biaurelia. The sequence continues at coordinate 42,269 of JPFL01000311.1, forward strand.
GTCAAACAAAATATTTTCAGGTTTCAAATCCCTGTGTACAATACCTTTTGAATGACAATATGCTATAGCTGTCAGGATTTATTTCATGTAACTTGCTATTTCTTTTTCAGTTAAGGTTTGTACAAATTTAATTTTTTCGAATAATTCACCACCTTCATAGAAGATTTTGAATAGTTTTACCATCACAATATTCACTGATTAAATAATAAGAATTATCATCTTAATACATTTCATATAATTTGACAATGTTTGGATGATCAATATCCATCAAAATATTAGTTTCTTCTAATAATTTTTCTTAGTCCTCTTTCTTCAATTTAGATTTTAAAATCAATTTCATTGCTCTCACCATACCTAGAAATAACAATTAATTTAACCAGTTTATCTATGAACTACTTTATATACTTTTCCAAACCCTCCTTATCCAATCATTTCTTTTACAATGTAGAATTCACTTACATTCTTTTTTGAATTAATCCTAACAAACATAGTTTATTTAATAGCCCATTATTTATCTTAACCTTATAACTTAATTTATTATTTAGAATCTTAATTATTTTCTTTTTTTCCACTTTTCATATCTTATGAATAATTAGTCTCTTTTTTTGGAGTCTATTCTAGATCTTTTTCTTTGTCATTCAAACGTTCCTTTAATTTAGTTTATGTTTTCAAATCTAAAATATCAGCCAAATATTCTGGTTACTGATATTCAGTCAACTCCTTAGCTAATTCTGTTAATTAATGCATATCTAAAATATTGTATTTTCTAACCATTTTAATGTCCCTAACAACAGCCCATGATTTATAACTATTAATTATTTTATTAAACTAAAAATATTCATTTTAATTATTCAATTATTAAACAAACCTTCCATGATCTAACGATTTACTTAAATGTCACACTTATGTATATCAAATTCAATTTATTTATTACTATTTAATAAATCATAAATCATAATCATGTCTTCTTCCAGGATTGAATTTTTGAGATTATTTTCTGAATTCTTCTTCTTCTTGATTTTTCATTATATCCCAATTTTGAACTTTTATCATATTCAAAACATTTTATCTATTTTCATCACTCAATTCTTTATATAACATCTCTAATTTATTCTTTTAATCAATATTTACCCAACCTCTTATTCAGCTATCAATTTATCTACACTATCTCTCAATTATATATGTTATGTCTATTCTATTTAAAATGCTTCATCATTGTATAAAATCTACTATTTTAAAAATACTTCTTTTTCTCTTAATAAATCATATCTCTACTTTTAAATATTATAAGAATCTATATTATAATAAAAATTATCTACATATAGCTTAATCTGTTTCAGGTTAAATTAATAATCTTAAATTATTTAATGATTATTTAGCCTTTAACATTAATTACTTAGTGACATCTAAAATCTTTTAAAAATCATCACTAAATAATTCTGTAAATTCTTCTAATTTCTTTCTAAAATCCATTGCTCTTGATTCTAAATACATTTTACTCTATGTAAAATCATTTTAATAAAACTTATCATAAAATTCCTAAAATAGTTCCATCTTTTCTATTTCATCCTTACTCTTTAATTCAACATCTTAATCTGTTATAGTCTACAAAACCTAATAGCAGCTTGATCTAAAATTTAATTGATCTACTGAATAAAAATAAGTATTCAAAGTCTCTTTATCATATTAAATATGATGAAACAATGGTTCCATTATAAGAATCGAATCTAAAATTCCTTCCAAACAAGTCTTCTTAGGCAAATAATACTTTTCAATCATAAAAAATGCTTTCTCCATCACCTCTTTATTTCTTTTAATTTAATTTTCCAAATTCTCCTCATATAATTCATATATTTATTCGTCATAAAGTAATTGTATTTGACTTGTATATCTTCTGCTTCTAAGTTCATTCATACGTAATATATATTCAAATATTTCTTAATGATTGATTATTTCAAAAGCACTCTAGCAATTCAACAGAATATATAACAAATAAAAAACTATTATCATAAATATTATAATTAAATTTTATAATGTCTTATCATTCATATATCATTCTAACTATGCTATTACTAGCATATTCTAAACAATCATCGTAATTTGAAGACTTAACACTCCTCTATAATATAGGTAATAAAATTTGCTAACAAAGGAAATTTTAAAGCAATCTACGACTAATTTTCTTCAATAGCAACATAGGATACTACTTTTGATATATTCAACAAAACTCTTACAAATATCTATTAAAATCATGGACAAATAGCCTATTCAACAAATGCAACAATTGATTCTATTTAGAATATCTACTTAATTTCTTTTAAAAAATCATTAGGAGCTGGAATAATGAATTGGAACTACAATTCAAATTAAAAGTTAAATCACTTTCATATTAATCCATATTCATAAAAATCCCTAATCTAATTTTATGAGGAAACTCCTTCCAAATTTTGGATCACAATGTTTTTAGATGGAGAATTGTTAGTATCTACTTAACCAAATACTAAAGTTCAAATTCAATCTTTTAATAAAGTTTCCATTCTTCTTGAATATTCAAGATAGGTTTCAATAAATTTAATTAATCCTCTTATGGAAGTTTAATTAGAAAATTTAAATTTGTTTTACATCAAGTAATTTGATTATAATCATGCTAAATTCCTTAATAATTTAAATAATAAACAATAAATCACATTGCAATAAATAGTAGAAGGACTAATATAGTTTAATTCTAATTGTATAGCAGAATATCTATAAACATTATTAGGCAGAGATTAAATTGATCAAACATTAAAAAATTTAAATGTTGAACAAACTAGCTAAGTTTGGCATGTTTCATCTTATTTAGCATTTGCAAATATCAACAATCAAAGTTAGGAAGATTATATTTATAGAATTGAAAAATAATCTTAATTGTAATTTACTTAACTTTAAAATTCCATTCATACTGAATTATAATAAAAAACTGATAAATCATAAATCTGGTTAGAAACAGCCCACTTAAATTTATTAGATGGAAGAGTATCAAGTATAATGAACAAATATTTTACTTAATCTAATTCTTATGATTATGCTTTATTATTAAAAGGAATGTAAAATGGTGAATTTAAATATCTATCAAAGTAGGTATATTAAATATTTGGAGACTTAATGAATAAATTTATCTTGAATCCAAGATTAATTTAAGATGTAGTATAAAGAGGTCAACAATATGAAACTTTTGGAAGTTAAGAGAATTTGAATTCTTATTTCAATACTCTATATTATGATTCAACAAAATCAGGATAATAAAAATAATTTGGAATTTTAATCCAGAAACTTGATTACGAATCTGAATTTAAAATATACTAATCAGCTTTTAGTGTATTTGTTTAATTATTAACTTCGAATAATTTATATTATGCTGAAGTAGCTAAACGAATTAATCAATCAAAAATAATTTAATGATACAAAATTTTATTAATAATTTAATATAATAATCACTATAATATGTTGATTACTCATATCCTTAAAGACTTCTTTCATAAATATTTTTGACAAACTTTTTAAATATTTTAAAATGAATTTAATACTATTTTATAATTTTCATTTTATCTTTGTTGATTTAATTTGTCTAAATTTAATTTAATTACTTCCAATTTATTTTTTAAATAGGAATCACCTAATTAAATAGCTTAGCTTTCTAACATTAAATTTAGATTATTAATCTAAAATATATTGTATTTATTTAATAGGCCTATCAAATAATTATAAAATAATTTGTAATCCTATTATTACACATTTTTTTTGTCATACCTTTTAAAATTGGACTTGTAAATTGAAATATTTATTCATTTTCATATTTATTTAGTAATCCTTTATCTCTTTCTCCTATTACTTAGACTCTTTGTGTTCATTCATCATTGATAACATTTGTAGGTAATGCTTCGGTTGATTACCAATTAATTAAAAATTCTCAAAAATGAAAGATGTTCCTCATTAAAATGAACTCTGCCTTAATTACTTTATAGTAACAATAGTTTTTATTTATTTTTATCTTAAATTCTATTACTCTAACCTATATAAACTTTTTATTATTAATCTATTCCTTAAAATATCGAGCATTTTTACTTAAAGAATCAATTCACTGTATCATCTTAAATACCTTAACAACAATTATATTAGGATTTCATTAATTAACTCAAATAAGGATGAAATTAGTATGCTTAACATAGATTTCCTTTTGAAAATTATTATGTTATAAATTATTAGAACTTTCTGGGTAGACTAACATAGCAATCTGTTCTTTGTATTATTTTAGTTTATAATTACTTAATAAAATAATTTAATAAATAAATATGGATTAGGAATTAGATTTGTAAACAAGCATATCCTCAATTGATATTGATTAATAAGGTAAGAATTTGGTTGTTGGAGGGAGGGAAATCTTAAAAATAATCGATTTAGATTAAGTGAATAAAAAAATGAATATCAAATAGAATATGAGGAGACAAGGCACAAAATTAGCAATAGGTTATGTTGAATTTAATCGTAAAAAACCAACTCTATTATTGGCTGCATCTGTATAAGGGTAATTTTAAGTTTGGGATATAGACAAACTAAAAGAAACAGTTTATAGAAATCATTAAGCTGCTATTCATAGGATGAATTGGCATAATGAAAACTGTTTTATTAGTGGTGGATAGGATTATGCAATTAATTATTATGATTATCGTTAAAATGTTGCATAACCAATTTTTACATTATAAAGAAATGAAGCTATTAGAGACATTAAATTTAACATTACAAGAGATAATTACTTTATGGCAGCTTCAGATACAGGTTAATTAGAATATTTTGATATAAGGAAATAACAAGATGTAGTAACTGAGATTAATTTAAGGGGAAGGAAATAGGATCCATTTACAAATTTAATTATTTGTTTGGATTGGACAAAGGATAATGTTTTGGCTAGTGGATCAAATGATAAAGAAATCAAAATCTTATAAGTGGAGAATCATACTGACATTAGGGAAAAAGGAATCATTTAACATATTGATGGGTCTTCTCATATTAAATGGCATGTGTAAAACAATTCTCTTTTGAGTGTATCATCACTTAATAGAGATATCTCAGTCACTACTTATGATATCAGAACTCCTTTTAGACCTATGCATATTGTCAAAGGTCATAATGATATAATTACATCATTTGTTTTTAATTAAGATGAATAGTATGTCTTTACTGGATCTAAAGATAAATACTTAAGAATGTAATCTGTTAGATAGGCATATTAAGTATATAATAATTGCCCTATATTTCCTGTTGCCTTTAATCAATATAATGATTTGCTTATGAAACTAGAATCTCCTTTTCCCAATTAATGTGAATCAGAAAAGATCATTTACTATTAAGCAAATTAGTAGTCAATTTAAAAATAATCATCAAATGATGAAATTTTTATCTAAAAGGCTAAGACTTAAAATTAATCTCAAAATAATTTAAATCAAAATTCATGGTAAGATATTTAAAAAGCAACTTCAGTATCTCCATAAAACTCACAAATTTAAAAAACAAGTGTGAGATCCATTTTTTATATTGAAGCTATTGATTAAAGATTTGATCCAAAAATTCCATTTGATGAGGAATTAAAATATTTTTAAAAGAATTACAATTCAAAAAAAGATTTTTCATATAATAGCAATGTTGCATTGTAAATAGATAAACCAGAAATTGCACATTATTGGAAAGCCTTAGAACATCTTATCAATGATTTAAAAAAGTTGTCAAAAGACTGTAGTCCCAATATTTTTATGTAGGATTTTCCTGTATAATTACCAAACAAAGGTAATGATCAATCTGATGATGATTAAAAATCTCCTTTAGAATAATTGACTTAAGTTACTAAAAATAATAAATAACATGAAAAAAAGCAATTAGATTCTCAGGATCTATAAAAACTTTATAAATATTTTGAAAAATATCCAGCAGCATTTAGATAAGAATTAGATAGCAAGAATATTATAATTGAAGATTAAAATCATTTGAAAATTCATATAGAAAGAATACCTTACTATAAAAATTTATTAAGAACAATGACTCCTATTGGATATTTGTTGACTGATAAATAACATATGATGTAATGATTTATAATATGTAGGCAAGTTATTTCTAATTCTATACTTTAATTAATATAACATGTTATTGATTAAGGGGAACTTCCAAGTGGATTTTGGATGGCTGCATGTGCAAAAAATCATGTATAATTTCCAGATTTGAATGCTAAAAAATGGACATAATCTTATATTGAATTACTTGTTGCATTTGGTAAACACACATTAGCAATGAAAGCTGCATTAGAAAGTCCAGTTGAATAATTTAGAACTAGTAATAAATATGTTACAAATTATAAATGTCTTGGCCCATGTAAAAATAGCTAAACTACAGGAGCATTTTGTAATATGTGTAAGACAGATATTATATGTGCAATATGGTATTATAAAATGTTAAATAATTAAGTTTTAAACCAGTAAGAGGTCTTTATTTATGGTGTCAATAATGTATGCATGGAGGTCATATGAAAGAAATTAAAAATTGGTTTAAAAATAACAATTCATGTCCTTTAGGGTGTGGGCATAATTGTTTTGATAAATGATATTAATTAAATATTTTTTTATTAAATTATTATGGATTTACAGATAGATTCAAGAATTTTTGAAGTTGAAGATGAAAACTCATTACAACAATTAATGTCATTTCTTAGTTTAGATATTTAACATAATGGGTAAAAATATGCTTTTAAAGATGATAAACAATTTACAAAGTTTTAAAAATTTAGAACAACATTTGATTCCTTAAAAGATATTTTTCCTAATTTTTAAATGAAGTTAAAGCCAAAATTATGCTCCAATAATTAAAATCAAAATCAATCCTTTTACAAAGAAAAAGATTCATCTCAATAAAAGAATTCATCAACATAAATAAATTCAGATTAAAGTTTAACAATTCCTAAAAGAGAATAATTCATGTAATAGTCTTTTGAAACACCAACTGATTAAGGAATGGAAGTAATTCAATAATAAGTTTAATCAGGTAAAAAATCTTAATTTATAAAATTTAGAAGATCATTAATTAAAATAAGCAAATAATGAAAACTAACACTTGGATTCATCTATAATTTCAGAGATGGAAAATACTCATAACTCAATTCATGAATTTAATTTTGAAAGCGAAATAATGAGTCAAATCTTAGATTAAAGCATAAATATTTTTGATGACTAAATAAAAATAAAATAAAATGATTAAACCTTTATAATTTAATTAAAAAATAATTACATTTTATCGATAATTGAGCAATTATATTTGGAAAAGTGGAATCTACTAATAAAATAATTAAATCTAATTAAACAATCAATGAATAATTATAAATTACTATAAAATACTGATTACTTTTATATAAATCAAGAAATCCAAAATTTTATTGATAGTATTTAAATAGTTGAAATTTAATTATGCATCTACACTTGTTATACAATGAAAGAATAATAATCTATGATGAATAGATTTTTATAGTAACACAAAATTTAAATTGCATAAATAGGGGAAGAATTTTTTTTGGTTTCAAGATAATAGTCATAATAATTCCTTAAAGAAATGTTATCATAAATATATGAAAATTATAGAGGCTATATGTTTTACTTTACAAATGCAAAACCTTATCAACATTCTATCTCAGGTAATCCAATTTTAGAAAAATCAAGATATCTTTTTTATTAGAAGTACTTAACTCTTGATGTTAAGTAATATAGTTTTAATTAATATTTTAATGAAAACTTTTTTTTTATTGAAATGAATTTTTTTAAAATTCAAGAAAATAAAGAATTAGTTGAAAAATATATTAAGGAATATGTAGGAGGTTTTATAAAAAATCTGTTTATGGTTAAATTTTTTATATAATCCACTTAAGAAATAGGATAAAAAGTAGAAAAAGCTTTCCAAAATAGTATTGAAATTTTAAAATTAAAAATTTTATTTTATAAAAATAATGAAGATCTAATTCTATTTGGTATTAATGAAGATATCTAAAAATTGCTATGTCATTTACAAGGATAGGAAATTACATGTTAATTTTTTAAACTTGATGTTGAAGTTGATAAATAAAACTTTTTGTTTAAATTAAAGGGAGCCTAATAAAAAATAATTGATGTGAAGTCAATTATAAATCTGTTTAAAGAATTTGGTTTTCACTAAGTAGAAAATAAAAAGTTGGGATTTTCTACTTAATTAAGTAAAAATTTGAATTTTACAAATTTATGTAAGAAATCATTATAATTTTAGTAAATATATTAAGGTTTTTCTGTAACTCTAGAGAATAAAACAATAATAGAATGGCATTGCAAACTTTTCATTAGAAATTTAGAATGGCAATTGATTAAAAAGATCTAAAGAAAGATATAACATTTCTAGGATAAATCAATTTTAACAATAATGTATAATAATAACAATAAAATTAAATTGTTAATCTCAATATTAGATCTGAATTATAATAATTTCCAATAAGTCAAACAATAAATTTGAAGGTAAAATTATATATATTGTATTTTAGCCTATATTTTTGGATGAAATCATTCAAGAAAACTTTTATTAAGAATTTTTAGATAAATTTGTCTAAAATAATTAGAAAATATAATTTTAAAAGATATCATAAGGAAAATACTAACTTTAATGTAGTACAAACTAAGTTGTGACTTAATTTAAGCAATATTTCGATAAATTTGAATATGTCAGATTAAAGTTGGATAAAACTTCTTTATCTTGCTTTGAACTTAGTCATTATTTGAAAAAAGAATTGAAAAAAAGATGCATTTATTGGAAAATAATGGAACAAGAATTATTATATTTGATAACAAGGAATACTGAATCTCTCAAGTATTGTCAAGAATTCAAATATTAAGGAAGAATAATTTATATGCTTAGTCTGAATGCGACAAATTATAATGAGAAGATTGAATATTATTAGTTAGTTCTAGCCAGAACTAATTATTTTAAATATAAAATTTAGGACTTTTTAAAATAAAATTTAACATAAATCAAAGAAATTGAGTTCAGAGAAGAATAGGAAATCAGCTCCTTTTGTATTATTCATTCAAACTTTAGTTAATAAGAATAACGATTGGATTAATGTATGGAATAAATTTAGAGTTTAATCGAATCAAAGATATTTATAGAATTAAAAACTAAACCAGAAATTGGAAATAAGATTCTTGAAAAAATAATTGAAATCTCTGATTTATATGTTTCACAAAAATAATAATATTCAGATTATTACATAACAATGTTAGGAAGCAAATAGAACTTTTAGAAAATAGAAAAATTATTTCAAAAAATATCATTACCAGGTGAATAAGTCACTAATTTAAATATCAGTTTTTACATTGAGTAATTTATACCATTTAAGAATATAATTCAAAAATCAGAATAACGAGATAAATTTAAAAGATACTTAGAAAATAAAGGATTTAATGTTGATGATACAAATATTAAATGGATTTTAGAACCAAAGCAGCAATTATCAATAAGTAATTTAAAATTTAATTATTTAGCTATGATTTTTTCAAGTTTGATTGAATAGATGAATCAAGTCAATCTGTAAACTTTAAGTAATGATCATCTATTAAATTTAGAAATGATGGAATAAACACAAATATTGAAAAATGATTAACAAAATGATATTTAAGAAATTGAAAATAGTCTTCTTGCTTTTTTAGAAAATGAAAATAAATAAAATATTAATGATGGTGCTAGAAAAATAATGATATAATAAATTGAAAATATTGATAATTAAGGTTATTAAGATAGCTAAACAATACTTTTAGAATTAGATTTATTAGATAGAACCTCTAGAAGTGAAGTCAGTGACTAAGATAACCATTAAAAAATATCATCAATCCCAAATTAAGAATATGATATATTAGCAGAATTTACAAATTCTGTAAAATAGACACAGCTCTCTGCAAATTCTTTATTAGCAAAATTTTTGAAAGATAATTACCCTAACCAAAACTTTTTAGTTTAATAGCCTTACGTAGATTAAAAATATAAAGAAAATTTTGAGAATTTAACAAAAGATTTTGTTGACCTATATGTTATATAAAAATAAGATAAGGTGTATTATGGAAAATTCTCAAAGAAAATACTGTATTTTCTAAATCCAAAGAGTAATGTAGAGAAATTCATCTCTTAACAGCATTTAATTCTGATTGTATTTAAAGCAAATAGACAATGTAAATATACTTATCAACCTGATAAAGAAAGGATTTGCTTAATGGAAGATAACTAAGTGTTACCATATCTTTTTTTAAAGAAAAAATGATTGTTCAATAAATTGTAATTTATCATTTAAAAAGATTATATTATCAATTTTTAATTTAATCTTGAATTCAAGAAATTGATTATTTTTATTGACATTTTTGATATTTAGATTTCCAATATTGAATTTCTTAGATTAATACTTCCTTTTCAAAGTCTACCTGCTTCAATTTTTAATGATAATTTTTGAGTATATATGACATTCTTTCAATTATTTATTATAAATTATCTTCAATGGTATTTTATTGATTTTGTTGAATTTGAGTAGATGACGAATTAGGATTAAGATGGGAACAAAGTTATCCAGAGGAATTATTAGATAATGATCCTTTAATTTTTTGTCTCAACTTTAATTCTGTGTAAAAACATTCAGGAAGCTATTATTTTGAAACATTAATAATATAATTGGAATTTTAAGATGTTTATTTACGATGTTTATTAGAACTATCTTTTTAATGTAATTTTTCAAATAATGCAATTAATGAACTTCTATCAGTTTTATGATTTCTAGATTGAGTAGAGTTAGGTTTGGCAATTCCAATTTTTTTTGGTGGATTAACTGAAGGATTCTAGTTTTCAAAATTTTGATTCTCCAAGAAAGAAGTATATTTTTCAAATTAATTTAATGATTGCTATGACTATATATTCCTTACAAGATTTCCTTAGATATTTTATGCAAATGATGTAGGGTAATCGAGTGTGTGATTTTATTTTTGTATTATTTATTTTGATTATTATTGTGTTGATGTAGAAACAAAATAATTCTGTTTAAGGGAATTAGTAGGGGATATAGAGAATGCTTTGCTTGAATTATAATTTTATCCCAACATATTAAATAATTTTTTCTTCATAGTATTGCAATCTTATACATTCTAAATAAATAAGAATTTACTTCCTTTTTTCTAGTTTCTCCTCCTTTTGAAGAATGAGGTTAACTGTAGATTTAATTAATATTAGTTAAGGAGTCTTTCATAGTCAACTTTTATCGAATATTTTATGAGGTAGTTGCTTTTATCTATTTATGCTACATTAATTATATTATAAAGATAAATATTAATAAATGTTTAGAGACTAAAATATAATTGATTTTAGATATCTTGTATTACTACTCACATGCACTACAGATCTCTTGTTTCTTATGATTGAGACTTTTAAAGAAGAAATCAATACAAAATAAACAGTATGGATTAATTTTTCAATGTATATAATACTTTTAAGTAAATCATTGTATACATATATTATTAGCTTTGTATATTTGTGTATATTTTTAATTTAGAACTAGAAAGAGAAACTAAACCTTTTTATTGGATGTGCTGTTCTTTCTCTACTTCATTTCAAAATGCTTATATTAAGCAATTTATGTATAACCCTCAAATTATTTTGGAATTATATATTTACTCATATTTTTTCATCTATTTTAAGGAACTTTTAAACAATAACATTTTAAAATAATACTTCCATTTATTTTATTCTCATATGTTGTTTATTAAATTATAGATGAAATAAAATAAAATAAGTTTTCAATCTCCTTTGTATTTTAGATCTTATTTTTGATAATTGCTTTAATTAATGAAATTTAAATCTAAGTATATAACATATCAGCATAGACTTATTCAATTAAATATCAAGAGAAATTAGACTGTTAATTAGATTACTTAAATGGAATGGTTAATTATTTAAATATAGGAATTTTAGTATATGATCAAGGTTACAAATTAATTTATAGAACTTAGCATATGGATAAAATAGAATCTTTTTTAGAAACTCAAAATCAAACTGAAAATATTACATACAATCCAAATAGATCAGAATCTTAAAATATTGTTAATCTTAAATTACTGACTCAAAAATAAACTGATAATATTTCCTTTTTAGAAGATATTAAAGTCAGTGCTTATAGTTAAAATGAAAATATGACTAAAAAATCTCTTACTTTAAGATAGATAATTGAAAATGCTTAAATTATGGATTTTGAATGCAACTATTATAAATTTAAAATTATGGGACCTAATTAAGAAAAACTAAGATACTACTTAAAATTCTCATAAATGATCCAAAAAAATTAAACTTTATATACATTTTCTTTTTAAGTATATTTGTTTTTTTTTAATTTTTTAGTTAATTAATGAAAATTATGGTGATTTTAAAAAAGATCAAAAGTTTAGAAATAATCTTATTAGTTCATTTAGCCATAAATTGAAAACTCCTTTACATGCTGTTATCACTTATTTAGAAACCTGCCTAAATGATTAAATATTGACCAAATAATTAATAGACACTTATATTAAACCTTGTTATTGGAATTCAAAGATATTACTTTATACTATTTAGGATATTTTAGATTATGTTTCTTATTATTCATATTAAAGACAAAATTTGAACGTTAAAACTATTAATATAATAAAATTAATATCAGAAATTAAGGACTTAATTATTACTTAATGTAGTTAGAAGAGTATATAATTTAGAATCAATTATAATAATGAAGACTTTGATAAGATTTTAGAGTCAAAACAGGATATGTAATGTTTAAAATGATTATTACAGATTTTGCTTTGTTTAATCAGACCTAAATAAGTTGATGAGGATCTTAGTGAACCTATTAAACAATGCTTATAGATTTACGCCATAAGGAGGGTTTATAAAACTAGATGTTGAAGAAATAAAAAATGGTAATTCTAGATTAATTTAATTTATTATTTCTGATAGTGGTGTAGGTTTAAGTTAATAAGCTCAAGATGAAATTGCTAAATAGATGTAAATTCATCAATATTAACAATAATAGAGATCAAGAATAGTATATATAAAATAAAATATAATAGTAAAGTCAATAGTAAAGTCAATAGTAAACTTAATCTGTAGATAAAGGAAAATGTTAATCAAGTTTAAATCAAAAAAATGAAGTGTTAGGTATCAGTTTGAAAATTACTACAAAACTAATTAATTAATTAAATGGATCATGTCCATTCAAAATAGAGAGTTTACCTGGTTAAGGATCAAAGTTTTCATTCTCTATAGGAGATTTAGATTTACCAAGTGGTTTACGTCCTTCATCTGCAAGAAGAATAAGGAATATATCAATGAGATCTAATAAAATGTTAGTAGATTTTCTTACTTTATAATCAGAAGCTAATTATGAGATTGAGGATGAAAAAGTAGTTGCTGGATAAATTAGAAAATTAGATTGTGTTAAACCAAGTATGCTAAAAAGTTTAAACTCTAATTATTTTCGTTAAAGTGGTAGGATTACTCATAGAAATACAAAATTAATATAAGGGCAATCACAATATAGATAGACATAGAAAAAGAGTAAATAAAATTTAGTTGAAGAATCTGGAGCAATTGTTGTAGTTGATGATGAGCCTTTCAATCATATTTCTTTAGAGATGGTTCTAAAAAGTTTAGGATATCATAGAATAATTCATTGTTATAATGGATAAGAGATTGTAGATTTTGTCAAGAGATAAAAAAATATTAAAATAAGAACAGTTTTAATGGATGTTGATATGCCTGTTATGGATGGTATAACTGCAACATAAATTCTTTCTAATTTAATTGATTAAGAGAAAATTAATACATTTTAAATTATTGCTTGTACTGCACATGAGGATGAAGAGACTAAATAATAATGTTATGAAGCTGGAGTTGAATAAATAGTTGTTAAACCAGTGTTCTCTTCAATTCTTAAAGATGCATTATAAATCTAACATTGAATTCTGAAATAAATATTGTATTATCAAAATGTTAGATATTTCTTTTTAAAATAATTATATCTTAGATTACGATTTCTTTATTAATATGGATAATTTGTAAAATGTTAAAAACAGTCCAATTACAAAATATTAATTGTTTGTTAAGCAATCATTAACAAGATAAATCAAAAATCAGAAAGTGTTGCCTGTTTTTGGATTTAAGATTAACTTATAATCACCTCGATATTCACAGCACCCTATAAATTTACAATTATCTCCAAAACAGAATTAATCAAACAAATCTCATTCTATCAATCCATAATTAATTACTATGAGAAACTTTCCAAAAAATGATTCTTCAAATTATATTGATGAAATCACAAAAAGGAAAAGCACAAAGAAATTTAATTTCTAAAATTCATGTACCAATTCTAATCTATTCAAAACACAATCAAAAACTTCTAAAGCTAATTAAAATTTTGCACTTCCTTAAATATACAGTCCTATTTAAATTAAGAAATAACTACCATCTAAAATTAATAATACAGAACCATCAATATTTGAAGAACTATAACCTTGGGAATCAAGTAAATCTTCTATTCTATATTTTTGATTGCATATGATTTATAATTTATAATTACCATTATCAAATGAAAAGATTTTAGTATAATTGAATTTATAAGTTATAATAAAATTAATATAATGAAAAATTCATAAAATGTTCATTAATTAAAAGAAGATGAGATTAAAGAATTAAAGTAGTATATCTTATAAATGGAATAAGAACCATAAATTTATGAGAATCTGAATCAAGATTAAATATTTGGAATAGTTGTCATTATACTTACCAAATCTTCATATCATAGAACATAATATGAGATTGAAATTTTGAAGAAAGCTACAATACATATTGTTTATTTTTAGAAATTGTTAGAAAAAGATTAAGGAGTTCTACTTTTGGAAAGATGTTTAAGAAAAATGAGTTACACATCTCTAAAAAAGGGTGAAACTCTATTTAGAGAAGGTGAGCTAATATTAAATATATTTAAGGTGATGTAGGAACTACATTTTATATTATTTTGTAAGGTAGAGTGTCTATTCATAAAAGAATGTTTGTTGGAGATAACTATCAAGAAAAAGAATTAATATAAATGAGTGATGGTTAAGCATTTGGTGAACTTGCATTAGAAAATAATGAACCTAGATCTGCTTCTATTACTGCTGTAGTTCCTACTCATTTAGCAGTTTTAGATGCTGAAGATTATATGGTTATTAAAAAAACTGTGGTAATTTATTTTACTTATTCATATATAAGATAAACTAATAAAGACAAATGTATTTTGAAGAATTTGCAAAACTCTCTATTTTCAAAGACTGGAAGTTTATGAGTGTCAAATCTTTATTTGATGTTATGAAATTAAATAAATTTAGATTAAATCATACTGTTTATAAAGAAGGTGATCCATCTAATGAAGTTTATTTTATATAAACTGGTGAATTTAAAGTACTATCTTTCAAAATCTTTAGGTTATTAAATGTTTAAGAATGAACAAAGAATAAACTAATAATTATTAAGAAATTGATGATGATGTAGAATATTTAAAATAATAATTTGCATACAATAAACCTTCATTAACAAATTAAGAAAAAATAGATAAATTATATTAGAAAAAAAAATATGGAAATCTTATTGCCAGTGATAAAAAGTTAATTATGACATTAAAATTCCTTGGAGCAGGAGAAATGTTTGGAGAATTGGAAATTTTAAAAGCTCCAGATTTATGTCGATAGTTTAGTTTAGTTTCCACTTTTGAAAGTAACAATGTTTATTCTGTTTCTAAGAGAGATTTCATGAGAGTCCTATATTGTGATCCTGCATTAAATAAAAGTTTGACTGCTTTAAATGACAAAAAATTAAAATAAATTTTATAACAGATTAGAGTTTATGAAAAGAATTTTATTGATCAAACAGAAAAAATTAGCTTACTTGAAAGAACCTAAAATAAAACATTCTTAAAACCAGAAAATCTACTTCAAATTTAAGAAAACAAATAATAATTATTATTCAATAGAACTAGTTAAATTTTAAAAATTAGTAGCAGAACCAAATTAGACGATAATAGATTAAGAGAGCAGACTTTAACATTAGATAACCCTGCTGAATCTGATTAAGCATACTTTAATAAATTATTAAAATCAGCTTAATCTATTTAACATTCCAGATAAAAAACAGAAGAATTAATTATATAATAATCATTAAAATAAAAAAATAAAAATAAGAAACAAATAAAAAAACATACATCTACTCCTGGAATATTAGAATCAGCTTTAGAAAATATTAGTTATCATATAAAAAGACACCCAACTTAAACTTCTTTGAATTAAAGATTTTAAACAAGTCCATCCTCCAAATTTGATTTGGATAATACACAAAAATCAAAATTTTATTTTACAACATGCTTACCTCTAGTATTGTAAAATAACTATTATAGACTTAAAACTAAACAATCATAATGATTATTTTATATTTAATTAAAATTCTTATTATGAAGAATATGTTAAAATTATATTTAATTATTAAATAATAACATTAGTATAAATATACTTTAATGCTTTGATCATAAACTTTTAATTACAGATTAAATCAAAAAATAAGTTACAATTTGTATATATTTAAGGTATTTACAAAACTTCATACCTAATTTACAAGAATCATAAAACTCATAAGTACCATAATATATTTTGCTAATTTTAAATCATAACCTATAAATATACTTGATTTGAATAGATAAAATTTTAATAATATATGTAAACCAACATGAAACTAAATGAAGTCTTCAAACAAGTATTCTTTTACAAAAAATTTAAAAATAGTTATACATATATATATATTAATTTGTATTTAAAAAATATATCTATTTTTATTCCACTTTTTTAAAAATCTTTTTCAAAAGGTGTTAAGAAATTCAAGGGGACAGAATATGTAATTAAAAAGATAATTTGTAATTTATCATTATGTCATTTCCTGATGTTATTTTTCAAGTGTCTAAATAAGAAATTCAACTTTGTGTTCAATTTTTTCTATTTTATTCAACTGTTTAATTGGGTCTATTCTGAATTTCTTGTTTAACCTCTTCAAATTCAAGTTACACATTTGTTTGTGTATAGATAAACTTAAATGTTCAATTACTTTTTATTTGATTTAGGTATTTACTCCATTTTTAATAAAAGAGATTGTAGAACGCACTTGAGAAGTTAAAGCTATATTTCCACTATTAATTTCTATTAAAGCGGAAACACCACAACTAAGTATCTTTCGTCTTCTCTTTTTTTAAAGAGAGAAGTAATTAGCAGTATCACTGTAGTAATTTCGTAAAATGTGTTTAGCTGATGAATACTTAACTTTATGAATAATCGCTGCCTAAAAATATAGTGATACTTTAATACCTAATATATTGGTAAATGATCTTTGACTACACTAAGAATCAAGTTAGTTTTCGTATCTGAATCAATAGGTTTTCTCTTTTTGATGTTAGCATTTTTTATGCTAGAAGGTAGCTCTGATTGAAAATCCTTATCTAATTAAGGAAATTGCATGGATAAGACAATTTGGTAAAATAAAAATTAGTGAAAAATTTAGCATCAGTCGTGTTTAATAATTGAGAAAAATAAATTTCCTGTTGTGATGTATTTTTAGAAATATAATTTTGAATTTTTAGAATAAAGAATAAAGCTCAAAAGCTTTGAAAATGAAATATCAACTAGAAGTATAAATGTATAAGATATTAAACCAAATAATAAATTTATCAAAATATAATCCATTTTTAAATAAAATATATAAAATTATATATTCAACTAACTTCATCTTGGAAACATTCAAAGATTAATTCTCCTTGCTCATTTTCATATTCTCTGATCCTATCCTCAGTTTTTAATTCATTTAACTCTATTGTTTCAGAATTATCTAAAGAAGTATCCTTTGGATGAAACATATGAGCACATAAATCTAAAACTGTTTTTTTATCAATTTCTGCTGCTTCATTTTCTATGAAAAATATCATTTCTATTTATACCAGTATTAATAACACTATAAAATTCGACAAATTCACTTATTCTATCTACAAATCTGCATTCTTCCATTTATTTAGCAAAATTTTCTTTACTTAAATAAGATAAACAAATTAAAATATGCATAAGTACTGACACTTAAATCTAATCTTTTATAAACTTTAACAATTACTCCATTACTTAATGTGCAAATCGTGGTTAATGTTCCAAATATTATAATGTATAGGGAGTATGAATAATATTGGCTAATGTAGCTGAGGCAAAATCAAGACAAAATACATGAATTTTAGTATTAACTGACTTTTGAATTAGATTAATAATCCATTGAATCATTTCATTTTAAACGTAAGTTGGAATAACAGTATCTTTAATACTTGCCTTTTATAAAATTGCTAAACAGAATCTCTGAGTAACTGAACCGTTTTCTTGTTCTTTTAATATTTTTATTATCTTTTCAATGATTATCATATTTCCATTATAAGTTAAGTATTCTACACCTCTCAATGTGCTACTAATTACACTGATTAAACTAGTAATTGCATGTCTAAGACTTTAATTATTGATATCCATTAAATGAACAACGAAATCAAATTTATCAGTAGCTTCAATATTAAATACATCATTTCTTATTAATTCATAAACTAAGTTTTTTCTTAATTCTGGTGCAATTTATAATGCATTTACTCTTAAAGATAATAAAACTTCTATCATTCCATCTATATTTTTATCCTAGTAATTTTTTTATAATTTAGTTTTATGTTCATGCATAACTTATTCAGTAATCAATTCTGTACCCTCTGGCTTCCCTTCATTTATAATAACTTTATGATATTTTCCTAATTATATTTTATAGTTTTCTAAAGTTTCACTTAAATTTTCATTTTTAGCTGTCTCTTTTAATGAATGCAATAATTGTAATAGATTTATGCTTACAGAAAATATTTATCTACCTGCTTATAGTATTTATTAGTATTTTTTATTAAATAACTTTTATTCCTTCTCTAAATTGATTTCTCTTTTAGTTTTTATATTATCACTTTTTAGCAATTAAAATATTCGAGGCATATCCTCACCTGTTTATTTGATAACTTATTATTTATTTAACATCTAGATTAGTAATTTAATTTATCTACTTTATTGGAAACCTATTTACTCTTTATTTCTGCTTCAAAGCATTCTAAAGTATTAGAATAGTTAGAGTATCTCAAGTATTCCTTAATGTACTCATTAATTTCATTCACATCAGGGAGTATTGATTATCCTTAATTTGAATTTGCAGGTCTCATAACAAATATTTAAAATAAATTATATGGTAAAGATTTCTTTTGAATTAATTGTATAAATAGGAAAATATTGTTTATAAAAAAAGATATTTATTTTATGCTAGGATTTCATCGCCAAGCAACAAAGCAATTGTTATTAAGTGCAAGAACATGCTTTTCAAGTAAAGGTGAAAAGAAGCCAAGTCACCCTAAGTTTGTATTTGGTGTTCCAAAAGAGACATATCCAAATGAAAATAGAGTGGCAGCTACTCCAGAATCCATTAAAAA
>JPFL01000312.1:0-69269 GCA_000733385.1 Paramecium biaurelia
CATTGGTGTGCAATCTTCAACTGGTTTTGGAGTTGGTTAATAGGTAATGTCACAAGCGAATAAATTCAATCCTTGAATAAATCCTTAGAAAGCATCAGTTAATTAATCTTTTCCATAATAAAGAATAAGTGATGGAGCAACATAATGATTAACATTCTTAAATGATAAAGCTCCCTTTCCTTATGAATGTTCAACAATGACATCAGCTTATCTACTCTTTCTTGAATAAGCAAAGTAAATATGGAACCAATCTTTGACAAAGGTCTTTCCTTCAACAATCTATCTAACTTCTGGGTTTCCAGATCTAATATTTAGATTATATTAATTACCCTAATTAATCAGTATATGTATAAGTATAGAAATTAAGAGTTTAATCTCTAGTATCAAAGTAACAACTAAGGGTATCAAAATTAAGTGCATCTTCACCAGCTAGAGTAGATGTTAATCTGAATAATAATTAATCTTTTCCAGATGTCTTACCATTCCATTTGAACCATCCTTAAACTGAGTATTATTCAGTTGTTCCAAATCTATCACCAGAATTAATTGGATTTCCATTAAATTATGATGCTTTAGCTGAGACTGCTCTAATTAAACCTTTACTTGAACAATCCTTTTAAGGTTGAGGATTGCAACTTAAACAGAATGGATTGTATTCTTCTAATGAATCAAAGAATGATCCTGATCCTAATCTTAAGACTGGTCTATGGAATTAACCATTAAATGAATAGTATCTATCTTATGGATCCTTTCCACCAACTTAGAATAATAATTATTCCATTCTTGGATGTGTAACTTTGGCTTCTAAAGTGATTGGAGCTTAGTTCTCGATTTAATAGAATGCAATAGCCTTATATCTAGTGTAACTGAAATAAGTGTAAATCCAAACTCCTTCAATATCTCCAAATGGTTATGCTAATTCTACTAACTTCTTAGCTTTATTATTAGCAGTAATATAGAAGAAACCAACTTTTCCTTAGAAAATAGTTAATAAACCATCTCTAATATCTTTTGGTGTTTCCTTCTTATTTGTAAGACGAGCAATCAATGACCAATCTGGTCTTCCTTTTTCATATTATCCACCTGCCAAACCAGTATATCTGAACCAAAATCCATAACCATATTAAGTAGTGTCTTTCAAATCATCTTTATGTAATTCAACATGGACAACTGGCCCTTTATCATATTTTGCATTAATGATTCTGTTTGGTCCTTCAACACATCTCTTTTTAGGGGGAGGTGGTGTAGGAACTGGTCTCAAAGCTGGCTTAACATTTGTTAAGTAAGATCCTTTACAGAAGAATACTTCAAGGTATGCCATAAATCCACTATATACTGGGAATTGTCTTTCTCTTCCAAAATAGAAATAATGTTTTGGTGACACAAAGTGATTTACATTAACGAAACTTAAAGATTTGGCATGAACATGTTTGAATAAGACTTAAGCATAGGCCTTTCTTTAATCTCTGCTGTAACCAAAGTATACAAAATGCCAATGTAAATGTTAATCTTAATGTTGAACAAATTGATGAGCATTAGGGTTACCAGATCCTTTCATATTTGCATAAGAATATGTTGAGAAATGGATTTATCCTCCTTTTGGTTTACCTAACCAAGCAGCTAATACTCTTTCACCTAATAAAATTTATTATTTTCTTAATGGGGTATTTGATAATCTGAACATTGTATGCCAATTCTCTTACAAATCTGTTTCTTCCCATTTGAACCAACCTTAAACTGCATATTCATCAGGTAATAATAAATCAATAAATTCTTATGTAGGTGGTGCATTGTTATCTTCAATATCAACATATTTAGAGTCTCTTACAAATTAATATGGAACTAATTTTTATGGTGCAACATATGGTTAAGGATTGCACGAAATAGCATATTACAAGAATTCTTATTCATTAATTAAATATGTTCCCAAACCAATTGCTAATACTGGTCTGCTTATTTATCCATTGAATCCTGGGAAATCAAAATATTGACCTCCCAAAACAAACCTCAAATATTAAGGAGTCCCTTAAGATGCTGGCAATGTCACCTATTTAACTAATTGACTGTTTGATTATTTGTAGAAACCTATAGCTTATTATTGATATGCTGAATAACTGTAATAAACGTATGTCCAAGCAGCTTCAATATCTCCAAATACAATAGCAGCTGTTGCTTCTTTTCTTTCAGGTTTATCATGTTAAGCACTGAAAATATATTATTCTTAAGTTTAGAAAATAGTCAATAATCTGTCACCAATCTTATCATCTCCATTCTATTAATTCTTTGTCAATTTAGCAACAAAGTAAGATTAGTCAGTTAAACCATTTTACAATTATTCTGGATACAATGTCAAAAATCTCATCCAAAAACCAAAACCATATTCATTAACGTCTTTTAATTTTTTAACTTCTGTTGAAACGGTTGGTTAATCAGCAGAAATTGAACTTGTTAAAACGATATCTGATCCAACAACACATTTTGGTTATCTTTATTATGGGAAAGGAATATCACAGCCTACTTCTTCAGGTACTGGATGATCATTTTATCTGTAATTTCCTGGGACTACTCTTTACTTAGATACTTTTCTTTATTAATATCTATCACCACATTTATCTTTTATTGCAATAATTCTTTCTTTTTATTCTTTTATTCTTTATTGTGGTTAAGGTTATGGTTAAACTGATTATGCTCTAGGTTATGGTTATGTTGTTTATTAGTATTGGTTTTATACTCTAGAAATTTGTTTCAATAAATATTCAATCAATCCATATAACATAGCCAATTAAGATCTCTTTTATTCAAAGGATCCTATTAGATCATTAATATTATATTATACTTGATTCAATCACTCTTCTGATTTAGTCTGAAATTTGTCTGCTTTATTCAAATAAGAATTATCTTTGAGGACCATTGTATTAATTCTGAATTGTTTATAATTACTCATCCATTTACTCTAACTACTCATCATATTATTAGTCTTCCATCAAATCATTTGGGCTGACTAATTTTTTGTTAAAAAATTTACCTGATATCATTTCATTAGTGAAATCAGAAAGTTCTTGGAGTTGCTTCATTTCTGCATCTAATTAACCTCCTTGTAACAATTCTATTATTTCACTCCAAGAATCAAAGTCTTAAAGCATTTAAACAAAATCCGTATTCTCACAGTCAACTTCATTTTATTAATCTAAAAGTGTTGTCAAATCATAGTGCAATGCTTGCACAAAGCAAACTACATAGTTTTTGAAGATATAATACCCTGCATTATGATAACACCTAATAAAACTAGATGTTTTGTTCTCATTCTATCCGTTTTATAAAAAATAATAATTAATTTCAAGAGCCCCTTAAAATTTCATTTTAAAGAAAGTGACTATATTTAAGCCTACTCTAAGAATTAATAGTAATAAGCCAGAAGTTCTTTCAATAATTGCATAAGATAACTCCAAAAAGGTGTATTTTTTCATATATCTGAGGAATTATAAGAGCCCTACTTTCAAAAATTTCTGTATAGACATTAGGGAAAAACATCTAATATGATCTAAACACAGAAATGGAAAAGGTCATAATATAGGAAAATTGAATTTAGAAGGATAAGTTTGATAACCAACATATATAAGGAGATTCTCATTTATTGAAAAAGAACCCTGATAACATTATAAGAGAGTTATCTATAAATAATAATTAAGTTCAAAAGAATTGCCTTATAGATTATAAAAGTCCTTAAGTCCTGAAATGATACCTGGAATTAACAAGGAAATAAAGAAATAAAAATAATTTTGATATGCTATAATAATACATAATATACATTCAAAATTCAAAATTAAACAACTCATATTCTGTAGATTCATTTTGAATTAAGACATACATCTTTTGGGTAAAAATCAAAACGCTAACCGAATTTTGGATTAATAAAATCAAAAACTTATAAAACAAGTAAAAGTTTAGTTTCAAATCTATCAAAGTTTATTTCTAAAATGACGTATTTGAGTATTTTAAGATACTCTTCATTAAAATAAACAAAATTAAAAAAGATATAAAAATAAAGAGATATTAATGTTTTAATTTAAAATGATTTATTTACTTCAATTATAGATGTAAATGGTAATTATAATAAAGTGATTAAAATTATGATTTGCTATTATCATTTATAGATACTGCATTCATTATCAAATTATTTAATATCTACATAAATATCTTTAGATTTTTGTGACTAATAATTTTTAAATTAATGTTTAAATTTTCAATTAAATATTCTCAAAAAAATTATAATATTCTTGTTTATTATTGTCAGAATTTGAATCATCAATTGGATCTTTAAAATACTAATTTTATAATTAATTAATTTGAACACCCAGTATATTGACAAGATTATACATATCTTTCTTCCTTTGATAAATATTATACCAATAAATAATAAGCACTGAATTTTATGATCAGTTGAGAAATGGTTGTCATATCAAATAATGATTTTAACTAATTATTTCGAAATTAAAGTTATCTTAAATTAAACAACAATTAGAACTGAAAACCTAAAAAAAAAACAATAAAAAAATAAAGACAATCCATTTTCTTGAACCTAATAATGAAATCATTAAATTTTATATTCAAGAGAAATATGTGAAGAATATCAAAAGTAAATTCCAAATCTAAATGTTCTAAATTAAGAAATGGAGTTAATTATAATTTTCTAGATTAAATTCTTTTCACTACTTTTGTTCTACACATCAAAAAGAGAGAAATAATATTTACATAATAAATCTTAGAAGTAAAATGTAAGTGATTTTTATTTCAAATTTTTCAGATTTTATAAAGATGAAACTTAAATATAAGACAAAATTTGTATAATTTTGAAAATATATATTCAATTTTTATCATATATACTTTATGGATTGATGTTGTTAGGAAATTATTATAAATATTTAATAGAGCCTTGAGTTACAATAGATAACTGAGAGTATATAAGTTGTAGATAAACTTCCAGGGTAATTCACTATTGTAAAATTATGGGGTGTTTTCCAAAAAAATACTATAAAAATATAATTTATATTGGTGAGGATAAAAATTATTTCTTGTCAGTTGGTTTAAAACAATAATAATAAATTGTGTCATTTCTTTACACCTTGTAAATAATTTTAAAAGTCGTTTTATGACAATATTATATTTTCTATGTTACTTTTAATTATTTTTGATCTTTATTAGAATAGCATCTACTTTATTTGATTCGTTTATTTAAAATTTTGATATTGAGTAACCAATCTCTTAAACTAGGTATTAATGCTAATTACACTTTTTATTGATCACTAATTTTCGTTTTGTTTTCTTTGAGTAAATCTATTGCTTCATCAAGTAATTCAAATAGTGACAGCTCTCTAAAACTATTTAAAGGAACATGAATCGATTTATCAATTTTTTTGTTCTTTATTTCAGTTAAGTAAATAAATTTATTTGAGTCTTTCGAAGAGTATTCTGACTGAATTTTAAACGATTTGTCTAAACTGGATGATCTTTTAGAGACTGAATTCATGTTTTAACAGATAAATTTTTAAAAGTAAACTATAAATATATATGAAAATTCAATTCATGATATAATTGAAAGTTCTATATTATAATAAACAATTATAAAAAGATAACAAAATAAAATAAAAGTTTATAGACTAATATATAAGATTTTTAATTAAAGACATCTAAATATTTTAATAATGCTTTTTTAATACTAAAAGATGAATTTATTAATAAAGTATTGTTAATTTTCCTAATTAGGATAAAATGATATTAGGGTAGAATTAGCAATTTCATTATTTCTTTATGATCTTACAATGAAAAATGTAATTGCCCTTGCTAAAACAATATATGTATATTTTACAAATTTAATTATAAATTCAACCTTTGGCTGAACATCTTTGATTTTAATATAAGTGTATTTAAAAGGGTAAAGTGAATAAGAAGCTATCCATAATTTAAAAATTAAATATATATAATACAATAATAACCTTATAAAGGCAAAAGTAGTATTTTTATAGCTATGGGAATAGATAGAAATTGCTTTCATTGAAATGAACATGATTATATAAGAAAAACTGATTAATTTAACAGATATTTCTATATATTAGGCCTCTTATCTATGAAGATATGTATGGCTTAATTAGTTTGAATTCTATTTACGTTTCAGTACGTCTATTAGATAATACTTTTTTTAATTATTTAATACCTATTACATTTTTTAATAAAAATATTTCTATATTAAGGAAGTTATGATATAAAATTTTAATTATAAAATTGCCAAATTATTTTAATCCTTCATCAATATTTATAGAGCTTTTACTATTTAATATGAATTGATACTAACCTAGTTTAAAGTGATACTGAGAAAAAACTATAACAAAATAAAGTAAAAAGAATTATCCTTTCAATTCATTAAATTGAGAGAATGGACCCTTCACTATAGAAAATGATGAATTACTTTCACATTTATCTGAGGAAGAATAGATTATTTTATGTATATGGATAGATGATTAAATTAACAATATAAGGAATAATCCCTTTATCTAGTGAAACCCTTCTTCATAAATAACTAATATAGCTCCTACAAAAATGCCAGTCATAAGTTTAGGTATAATATTTAACTTATTTAAAATATTAGCTTCTCCACAACTAAACAATTCCAATCCCATATTTGCACTCTTCAAATTACAATGCAGTTTATCCTATTGCCTATGCAGAACTTGTAAAAAAAAAATTGAATTTTTTAGTAAATTCAGAATTACATTAAACATTTCTCAAATTCCCAAAAATAATATACTTCTTAAAATTCTTAAGATAAGTTCTTTACTTTTTTGAAAGTTTGAAAACAGACTTTTGGATTTAGTATGTTCCCTAAATTTCTGTTTGCATTTGACCTAATGAATTGACAGATCAAGAGGATATTTTTTCTTATTTGCCAATCAGAGGTTTTAATTTATATTCTCTTTATATTGCTAATTGAAATATGATTATTTAATTTAAATGTAATAAACTTTCTATATCATAGAAATTTACTTGTATTAAAAATAAAATCACTTTCTTTTAAATTATTGTATTCAAAATGATAAATTATTTTCTTATTACTGAAAATTTTACATAACATATTACCTGAAATTGAATTTAACTTTAGGAACAAATTGGATTGTGAAAAATGATAATTAGTTTCAATTTGAATTGATTTTCGAAATTTATCTTCCTTTTATGAACCATTAACATATTAAATAAAATTTAAGCAAAATTTTGACATCAGATAATTTGGCAATGCTCAAAAAAATTACATCTCTAATTGAAAATAAATGTGAATAATAAAATAAATCATAATTGTTATAAATATAAATTTCAGATCATAACAAATAATTGAAAAAGTGTTAGAAAAAGTTTTGATTTAATATTTTGGGAAATTTAATAGCGATTTATATAATAACAATTTAATATTAGGAGTTTGGATATGATTATAGAAAATGTTAATTTTAAACCTGATATTATTGACATATTGGAGTTACCAATAAAATTAGGGGGAAGTAGTGTAAAGTTAACTCTAAAAATTCCTTAGATGAAAACTACAAGTGTTCCTGTAGAAATCACAATTGAGAATGTTTTTGTAAAATTGATTTCACTTTTTGAATGGCACTTTGATGATAATTTAGTAATAGTCAAGAAAATTAAAGGATTAGCAAACTATTGTTAAATTTGTTTGAAAAGAGGAATTAAGAAAAAAAGAAAAAAAAAAGATAATACTATTTAGATAAAATGGAATTAAAAATAATGGATAATATTTAATTGAAAATATTTGGGTTATTATACAAATTAATTCTCTAAAATGTGAATTAGATTAATCAAATAGAGTTGAAATTGATATTTAATGAAGTAATACGAAATTGAATAAAAATGGAAATATTCATAATTATAAATTACAATCGATATATAAAATATTAATTACCCGTTTTTATTATATTAATAGATGAAATAAATAGTGCTTTTTGCATTTTTAGCATGTGTTGTTCTAGCGCACAATGATATTAAGCATGTGCAAGAATTACTTATAGAACTGAAGGATGAAATACATGAGCAAATAGTAGCCTTAGATGCTGAATGGGTGTTAACATAAAAAGTATTGATTATTAAATATGATTAAGATGAAACAAGCTAGTATTTAGGCATTAAAATAAACAAAAGTTGATTAAGAGGCTGATTGTGATAGAAGAGATGAGAATGTAGTCAATAAAAAAACAGAAATCTAAGAAATGTCTGATTTAATTGCATGGATCCAACATAGAATTCACGTCAATAAAAATAGAATTCAAACTATTGAAGATCTATAATGTAGACAATCTTTGAACTTTGTTGACACAGTTAGAGATGATAAA
Organism: Paramecium biaurelia; assembly: GCA_000733385.1. Classification (NCBI taxonomy): domain Eukaryota; phylum Ciliophora; class Oligohymenophorea; order Peniculida; family Parameciidae; genus Paramecium; species Paramecium biaurelia. The sequence continues at coordinate 8,391 of JPFL01000312.1, forward strand.
ATTTCATTAACAGTCTCAATATTTGTTAGGGAATAACTTGAAAAAATTGTGTCAGAAGGCACCTCATTTGCATAAAAATCATAAGCTATGAAAAATATCCTTTCATTCCTTTAAGACATAAAAGAATAAAAATATGAATTTTTGGAATTAACAAGAACAATGGAAATTGAAAGAGAGGAAAACCCTAATATGATTGAAACACATATGGGACCAATTGAAATGAAGAAATTCTAAGAAGTTAGAAATGAAATCTTAGCAGTTTTGGATGAATTAGAGGCCCATATCAATTCTCATATTCCAGTTGCACAAGCTGATATGATCAGAGTTGGATTAGCTTATCTTGAATGGAAGCAAAGAATCCTTAAAGAAAATGAATTTTTTGAATAAAAGATTGTGGAATTAGGAAAATAATTAGTAAAAACAATTTATCTAAAGTGATTAGGAAAATTTAGATGATTAATTGCTTGCATTAGAATACAGTGCTCAATAATGCAGAGAAAGAGTAACAGACATTGAAAGAGCTATTGAAGTAGCAAAAAATGATAGTGTACTTGCCTATAAAGATTATGTTGAGGAACATGAAAGGTTACTAAAACAACTAGCTATTTTCTCATAATTATATTAATTATATGATAAAGAAATTGACAATAAAACAACTGAAGCAGAAAAAGAATCTTTGACAGTAATAATTTATCATTAACAAATAGTAAGAAAGAAATGATCATCCTATGGTTGGTGGAGATAAGAATTCATTACCTCCTTAATATAGAGATGAACCAGAGGAGCCACATATGGTTGGAGGAGATTAAAACTCATTACCTCCTTAATATAGAGACTAACCAGAAGAGCCTCCTCTTGTTGGTGGAGATTCAAGTTCATTGCCTCCTTAAAATAATGACTAGCCAGAAGAACCTCCTCTTGTTGGTGGAGATTCAAGTTCATTGCCTCCTTAATACTAAGAACCTGTTGAAGTTCCTGAATTAGAAGAAACAGAAGATTAACAATAAGTAATTTTATTTCTTATAAACAGTTATTAATTAAAAAAGGTCCTTTGAAACTAAGAGAAATTGAAACAGCACCATCATACAAAAGATCAGATTTCATTTTACTCTAAATGAAATAAAAAAAGACAGAATAGGATGAAGTAATTTTATGATGATTTCTAATTGCAATCATTATATAATTTAACATGAATAATTATTCTAAGATATTTTGTTTCATAGAAGCCTTTTAGTCATCCTAGTTTTCATATTGATCATTCAAGCCTATGAGTTCTTTTATAATTTAAAAATATAAAAAGTTTCAATAAAATAAATAACCTGGAAACCAAAAGTAAAGACATAATTCAGCCTATTTTATTAATTTATTCATTTTTTAATTAAATTGAATATTTTTTCATAAAAGAAACAGAATGATTTAAGCGTTTAACTCTATAATAAAATAAGATAGAATCACAATGAAAGTAATGGAATCAGCTTCTTTTATAAGGTTTTTTTTGACTTTCTGTAAATGTCAATTTCATTCGACTTAGTTTTTATTTTTATTGCAAAATTTCTAATCTTAATTCTTCTATCGTTTTGTCTGTATTGTCAATTTAAATCACTGTTTTGTTTGGTGTTTTTATTCCTGCATTGATGTTTGGGCTTCCAAAACCTTAGGATTTATTGTCTCAATAATATTGTAATTTTTTACTTAATTATTTGTTTTATTGATTTTAAATTGGAGATTTTTGAATATTCTTATTTGGTGATTAAGATTTCAATTTAATAGGTTATTGAATTATATTTTCTAGTTGTGTGATTTATAATTAGTAATCTTATTAAATTTAATCTACTTTTTTTTCTTATCTCAGTCGAAATTCTTAATATCTTTATTCAAAATATTACCTCTCTTTACTCATTGTATATTCTGAGAATTACTACTGTGACATTCTAATTTATTAATAATAAAATACAATTCTTCTTATTATTCTTTAATGAGTTTATTTAAATTCATCAATTCTAATTCATAATTTTACTTTTATTAAATGTATATTTATTCTTGTAATTATAATTGCTTTTAATGTTCTTCATTTTCCTTTTTAAGTAATAAAATTTAATTTTTAAATTCATTATCATTGGCTTTTGACATTTTCAATTATTCTATTTGCTATTATTTCTATTTTAGTTTAATTTAACTTTCTTCATAAATTAATTATTCAGATTGTTTAAATTACTTCTTAAAATTATTTAATTTTTACTCCATTTCCAAATTTAATTACTCGATTTCATATTAATTTTCATTTTCTATCATTTATATCTTATTTTCTGTAATCAACAATTATTTTTTATATAGATTGTGTAATATTAATTTACAATCACTTTCTAATTACTTTTACTTATTAATTAAAAAATTCCTTAATTCAATAAGTTAGATAGATAGTAATTCTTTTTATTTACTAAATACTCTAAAAATTCGTTATTTTAATGTTATTTATTTAAATCTTTATTCCTCAAGTTAAATTTGTAATTGATTTTTTTCATTGTTCAAATGATTTATTGTTTCCCCTAATTCCTCATCTTTAATTTAATCTTTTTAAATCATTTCTTAGATTTCCTATTTAGCATATTCTAATTAATCATTATTTGATTCTAAATCTTAAATAATTTGTTAATTCTAAATTTGTAAGAATTCAATTTAATTATTGCTCTCAATTTAATCTTTTTATAATTCAATTATAATTTTATTTTATTCTTCAATTTTCTATTTAAATTCATTTCTTTATTTTCTATTCTCAACTTATGATTCTGATAATTGAGATTAAATTTTGTTGTTTTCATCATTAAAATTATCCTAAAGAAGCATAAGTTTTTAATCTTTTTCTTACAATTCTAAATTGTGTTATTCATCTTTCTTTTTAATTTCTTCAGCCTATCTTTTAATATCATCTTTATGTTATTTCAATTTTTATTCTACTTCTTATACTAATCTTTAGAATGAAAAGGATCCCTATATTTATATATCTAATAGATTTTAAATGTGTAATAAAAATTATTAATGTTGTTAGTTTTCCTTTTCAATTTCATTAATATAGTCTTAGTTTTCTCTTAAAGTGTCTAAGGTTTATTCTTAAAATACTTTAATATCATCTAATTCTGACAGTAGGACTTTTAATTTTTAGTCTTTTTTAGTGATATCCAATTCTAGACTTCTATTTTTATTTTCTAATTCCTCTTAATCATAATTTTATTAATTTAATTCTTCAGTTAATTGATTGATCTCCATTTCAAGATTCTATTATTATCTTTGCATTTTCTCAAATTCCAAATTTTATTAAAGTAGTTTATCTTTATTTGTTTTGACTTCCTTAATTAAATCTTAAATTTATTTATCTTTATCTACTACAACTTATTCAAAAGAAGTTGTTAAATTCTCCTCTAAGTTTAACTTTTCATCTAAGAATTACTATTTTAAATCTTACAATTATTTAGTATGTTATTATTCGATTTATTTAATATTTTATTTATGATTAATTTATAATTAATTTAATTGATTTTCAGATTCTTTAATTATTTCCTAAAAATCATCCATTTACTCTTACTAATATTATTAAATATTTTTAGCATCTTTTAACTAGTTTTTTAATTCATTTATTTTTTAATTACTTTTTTCTTTTAATTAATCAAGAATTTCTCTTTACTTAGATAATTCTTACTGTTTTTTTATTTAAATTTATTCAATTTCATTTTTGTATTATTCTATTTCCTAATCAAATTGAATATTGATTTCCATTTGTTGTTATGATTTTCTTTTAATTTCAGTAAGTTCTTTTAATGAAAGTTCACATTCATTTTTAAAATCTCTATTTTATCTATCTAATTATTAATTTAATTAATTAAGAGACTCATTTCTTTATCTCATATCATTCAACTCAGAATTTAATAGTTTTTATTGATAATCATATTACTATAGATTTTCTTTTGTATTTAAATTATCTTTCAATAACTACTATTCTTTGGATTATAATTCTTTTATTTGCTTATTGAACTTATCATTTTATTGTTAATATTTCTAATTTTGAATTTAAATTTACTTGAAGTTATTATTCTGATGCTTCTAGTAAATCCTATAGCTCTTAAACTTCTCTGATTTATTATAATTGAAATTCTCTTTATTTAGAATCAAACTCTTAGATTATAGTTTCCTCCCTTTCCAAGAATTCTCGTTTAATTTAATCATTCAGTGCCTATTCTTATCTCAATTCTGCTTATAAACGATGGATTTCATCTGTAAACTATTTGGAGAAAGCTTCCAGAGTGATTTCTTTAATTCTACTAAACACTATGCTTTTGGAGTCCTTATTGGATTAAATAGCTGAGTCATGTAAAATCTTGGTTGAGATATCCAATAAGCACTCTAAGTAAACAATTTAAATGAATATTACATTCTAATTGAGATTGACTATTAAATAGTTTAGATGATGATAGCATGTTTAACGTATATATAAATATGAAAAATTTAATTTTAATTATTCAATTAAATATTGATTTTTAATATGCTAGCTATTTCACATTAAGTACCACCTGAAATAATTAGAATAAGATAATTAGTATATTTTGAGATTGATCATAGATTTGTAGAGTAGGTGATGATGGAGCAGACACTTTTAAAAAGGATTTATTAAAGATAGTTGATGTTTTAGGAGAATATTATTAATAAAATAAGTAAGAAGTTAAAGAAGCAATGATTTAATCTTATATTTAATGGGCCAAACTATTGCCTCTTAAATCTGGTATTTACGCTACAATATTGGCACTTTTATCAACAAAATAAGTAATTTTAAGTAGATATAATAACAGGCAACTTAATCTTTGTCTGATCAAATCATACTTGGATAATTAGAGCATTTATAATAAATTGCTTAAGAGGAAACACCTATTTTAGGATAGACAATTTTGAAGTTCTTAAGCGAATTAATGAATGTTGGTTTGCTTAATACAGTAAGTTTTGTGGTTTGCTTATATGATTTAGAAGGAGGAGCTGAAAATGAAACTTCCCCATTCTATTTACAAATTCTACTAACTACTTTGCCTCATGCGATGATAAAGGCTATGGAAAAAAATCAGATTGAATTTAAGAATATTATTCAGAATGTTGAAGTCTTAATGGCTAAAAGAAAAAATGAAGATAGACTTTATCATCTATGGTAATCAATCAGAAATTTTTTGAATAATTAAGAGAAGGATGCTCACACTTAAATATTTTAATAATTTTTGAAATCCTCTTATCCTAGGCCTTATTTATTATTTACAGAAGAAATGACTTAAGTTAGACAGTTAAGAAGAGGATTTAAAATTCCTATTGTTAAAAGAAATAAAATTTGAGACCATAATAAATTTTAGTAATTAATGATAAACAAGAGTAAAATTTATAACAATAATTTAGTACTAAGACAGATGTCTAAATAGAAATTATTCGCTAATGGATTTATGAAACACTTGAACTTTTTAAAACTAATAGATAATAAATTGTGTTTTAATTTCAGCAATATTAAAATAGTTTTAAAATGACTCCAACATAGGAGTAAGTAATTAACTAAATTTAGGTCTTAATTCAGATAAACCATTATTTATACTTTGTTAAATATAGTTATTGAAACAGTACCTAGAAAAGACTAATTATCTACAGTATTTTTTAGTGGATTATTGAGTCATTTAAGTTAGAGGAATGCTGATAACATTAAATAGTGGAATGAAATCATAGAATAATTTATTGATTAGTTGCCTTTGAATAATATTTTTGTGATAGAGTAAGCAACTGAATGTTTATCACATTATTATTGTACATCTAATTTAAAAATAAATTGGGATAAATTATATTCAAAATTTAACACGGATGAATAGGAAAGTTGAATAACTATTTTGTATTGCTAATATTTAGAAAGTTATTTCTATTAGTAAGTTTAGACAAAATTACAGATCTTATACCCAAGAATTTAATCACTAGGTTCAACTAATAATAAGATACAACTAAACCTTTGGAAATTCAACAGCATAGTATTTCTGAAAGAATAAATGTATATTTATAATAGAAATTAAATGGAACAGAGTGATCTGAATAAATTAAATTGATTTCCAATCCAAATGCTGAGATAATTATCTAAACATTTTTAGAATGTCTTTTGATATAGATTTCTAAATCAATAACTCATTTGAATGTACTAAGCAAGAGGTACCTATCCTTCTTATTATAACCAAACATTATAAAATAAGAAAAGCTTTGTGAAATATTGCTCAATACGATATATGCAATGTGGAGTCATTCAATTTTTCATTTGAAAGTTTATCTAAAGGAATTCCTAAGTTTAGATGTAATCAACAATCTTCAAATAATTAAATGGCTTGGTAATTTACTCAAACAAAAAGATGATGTAAATATAATCTTTATTTAAGATATTCAAAATTTAACAATGTTTTGATTGCCATTAATGATGTTTTAAAAAAATAAACAAAATTAGAATAAGGGTAAGATATCACTTATGAAAATGTAAAAGAAATTAATACTATTTTAACAACAATTATAAAAGAAGAGTAAGGTAAAGAATATTATCTTATTCATAGACTCAACTATATAATCTGCATTTGAAAATATTTAACTCTATATAAAATAAATCTTTTTAACTAGATATAATTTAATATTTTAATTTTGATTCTACTCATTATATATTATCATTGATATTTAATTATTAGTTTAATCTGAAAATAAGTATCTTATAAAATTTATAATGAAGAAAGTGATAATAGTTTTAAGGAGAAATGAGAAATTCTTGAATAAAAAAATGGTAATAAATAATTGAGGCAAACATTATTAGACAATTAACAGAATTAGTAATGAAGAATGTTAAAGCGATTTACTCAATTATTTATTTTTCATATCTTTTAAAATAAAGTTTCAGGACCAAATTCAAAAAAAGAAACTATTATCAAATTTAATCTAATATTACAATAGTAAATATTTTCTAAGAATCCATACTAATTAATAATAATTAGATGTCATTATTATGTTGTCTGAAGAAAAAAGTTGAGCTACTAGTTGTGATTGTTGATAGGAATTAAAATAAATTTAATTGAAATCAAAATTTATGTTATGTCGTATACAAAATAATAAACATAGAATTAAATTAAAGTTTACATTAGATTTAAATTAGATTAAATAATATAATATAGAATGACAAAAAAAAATAATAATAAAATAACTATCAAAAATTTTGTCTAATGAAGGTTACTTTTACTATTTAAACTCCAAATAATCTGCAAATGTGTCTTATTAAGTGAATGACAAATAATATTATAAAGGAATAGAAGCAGAAATTATAAAATGAAGAAACTGGATGATCTTAAAGATAATATTTTAAATAATTATTTGCATCATCTCTTATAATGCAAGGGATATTTATGATTTTTTAAATATCTTCAATAATGGAAGTGATTTGGTACTTAATTACTAAAATTAAAGCTAAATAGCTTAAATAGATGATTAGTTGGATCGTTTAAAAAACATTGCAATTACAATTATTCTATTCTTAATTATTCTCTTTTAAACAACTCTTTATCAAAAAAGTTGTAAAACTTCTATGATCAATCTATTTTAACAATTAAAGTTTTAGGCAATGCTTTACTAATATTATCAAAAGGTCAAATAAACATAGTATGAAAATCATAATTATTTGAATTATTTTTTTTCTTTTTAATAAGTTATCAAATTCATTTGTTATTATTTTTTCATAGTATTAATTTTCTTAGCATATATCTGATATTAATGTATAAGATTTCGCTTGTAAAGTCCAATTATGGATTTTGTCAATATAAAAATGCCTTAATTCATTTTTATATTAAATTAAATTATTTGATAAAAATAACTATTCCTCAGATATTGCATATATTTTTTTAAATAAACTGTCTCTTTCCTAACAATCCTCTTGTTAATTTTCCTAAAAAATTTCTTTTTCAGAAAAAGCTTACTTGTTATTTTATTTACACATAATCTCTCCTTTTGTCAAATAAACTTAAGAAATGGGTGTATTATTTTCATTATTTCCAAAATAAAAATACTTGTTATTTCCAAGATTTATTTTGCTAAAATTCTTATATATTTCATCCTGTACTTTTATTCCAATTTCAGAAACAGGGCAACTTATATTTTCGGGTAAACAATATATAATACCTTCTCCCTTACAGACAGTCTTATTTTATTACTAGCAATATGTGTAATTATATTTCAGAGAGACATCCTTTTGTCTTTTTGCACAAATAAGGAATTCTAGATATGTATAAATATATACAATCTTCAGATCCATTGTTGTTTAAATAACTTAAATTTTTATATAATTCTTAGTTAATAGTAAAACATCCCTATCTCAAATTTGATTAAATGCATTCTTTCCCATTAAAGAATTCTGATTTATTTTATAGTTCCTAAGTTGTATTTTTTCTTTAAGTGCAATCGCAACCTTTGATTACTCTTTTATAATTGTATTCAAATAGTGGAAAATAAGGAGATTAGCAAGTCGATGCATTCCATTCAACATAAAAATCAACAATAATTTCTTGATTTAAATTATCCAAAAGTTACTAATAGACTTCCAAATTTGGTTAATGCCTAAAAAACTCTAATCCAGCATAAATCACCAAAATCATAGTTAGCAATAAAAATGGCAGGATTCCCGAAATTTTTTACATTTTTTTAAAATTTTTCTTAATTACTTCTAACAAAGCTAAATACTTCCTCAAACTATTTATTTCAGATTAAATTTTTGTTTTTTTAGCTCTAAAGTTTAACTCACTTACTACTACTTCTTATATCGAAATATTACTCATATCTTTTTTCTTATATCTGATTAATTATTAAATAAAAATTATATAAATATCATAAATTCAATTCAAATAGAAATATATTTAATATTAAATAACAAAAAAATTCTATTGCTTCTATTATGGAAATTTAATTTGATACGCTAAAATCTTTTAGTATAATTCTTCTTGATCATCAGTTTCAAATGGCATGGTTCCAGTATACATTTTATACATCATTATAGATAATACCAATAAATCTGTTCCTGGATCAACTGGTTTATCAGAAATCATTTCAGGTATCAAATAAGCATTTGTTCCTACAAAGCTATATTTTCTTTTTTTCTCTTTTTCTACAAAATCTTTTCTGTAATTCTCAATAGCTTGAATCATTTTTGAAGGAACTTTATTTTAATCATAGATGACTGCAGTTCCAAAATCAATTAATTTTAAATCTTTCTTTGCGGTTATTATAAAATTTTCAGGCTTGTATTTAAATTGTGAATGTACTTTTATATCTCTATGTACCATTCCTTTTGATAGACATATTCTAGAATGGATACAATTTCAGTTGTATAAAATTAAATGATTTGATGAGTTAACCTTTACTCTATATTATAATCAAATTAAATACTGCCATAAAGCTTTAAAAATTCACTAAAACAATCTAATGCTAATTCAATCAAAAAATACAAACTATTTTTGTCTTGAAATGTTGAATGTAATTTAATTATTCCATCATATTTTAAATATACTAATATCTCTTTTTCAATGTATGTATGATGCTACTTTTTATTTTTAACCTCCATATACATTTTTATACCAATTTAGTAAAATTTTATTGATAATTTTAATCACATAGATTGGACTTTAAATACAATAACCTTTTTTGGCAACTATATACAGTACTATAAGCCCCATTACCCATCGATTAAATCTTGATAAAATCATCAATGACAATTTTCTTTTTGTCTGGAGTCTCTAATTCTTACAAATTTTATATCATTAATATTATTATAAACTCTAACTAACAAAATCAGGTCTTGTATTATTCCGCATCTAAGGCTCTTCATAAATTATTTACGATTCTGCAAAATAATCGTTTTCTACATCAACTAATGGAACTGGAGCAAAATTAAATTAGTTTTAATTTTGATGTACTCTTTAACCAGTCAAAGGTACTTATTAATGGAACTAATACTAAGATGGTACTTAATTGTAAGGTGTTAATGGAACAAATTAAGGCTATTAGTGATACTAAATTGGATTTCTAGATGGAGAAGTAAATTATGGAAAAACAATTTATTATTTTAAAGGCTAAACAATAGGTAAATATTATAAGTAATACTTTCTCTTCTTGTAATGGTAATTAAATTATATATTTGAGACCTTCATGTAATTTTTAAACAAATTTTTCTATTGATATTTAAAGGTTTTTATAATCTTATTTCCATTTGCTGTCAACATAATTTAAAAATCCATTTACATCTTGAACTTCTTTTTAATTTAATGTTTCCATTTATATATCAAATAGCTTACAAAATTCTATTGTAAATGCATTACTAAAATAAGTTTTTATCATTTTCACATAATTATCTTTCATTAAATTTAGAAGATAAATTCTAAAACTTTTAAATTATATAATTTACTTTTTATTTACAATCTCTCCTTCTTTATTGTTTTTAAATTCATATTCTTTATGATTAACATAAGATTAAATTTTCTTAAATGCTTCTTCAATATCATTTCCCACATCTTCTGACACTTTTATTTTTTTATTTTATTATTCTAAAGTAGTAATAAATTCATTTCTCTCTTCCTAATTATTTTATTTAATCTCTTTTTATTTATCTTAAAACTCTTTTTTAAAAGCATCCATTTTCTTTTACACTCCTTTCAAATTTCTCTCTATTACACTTTAAAAATAATTATTATCATTTCCAATTCTATTTTCTTCTTGGATTAACTCAGGTTCACCATTGAGTAAATATTTAAGTCCAGGACTTAAATTTTTGCTGTTACTTTAATACATTTATAAAACTCCATTTTCTAATAAATTTGAAAGTTCTTCTAACTTTTTAAATGTCAATTCAAATTTACTTTATGTGATTTCTCATGAATCTTAACTGCACAAGTTGAACACATTACTCGTTGCAGACATTATTTCTCTAAGCAAACCCAAACTATCTTTTATTTAGGATGCTGAATGCATGTTTAATCGATTTCCATTGTTGTTAATATATATTAATAGATTTTAAATCCCTTATATATACAATTAACTGTCAATAAATACAGTTTACATCTAATAAATTCAACAACTAAAATTAGGATTTGATATTAGCCATATATATGATGCTGACGTAACTTTGATAGATGAACCTAGTAAATCAATCATACAAATTTCTAATAAAATAGTGATACTACTACTTTTACCAATCAAAAATTCTAATTTAAACTAAAAATTTAGAATCTACAATTAAAATTAGGATTTGATTGATTCAATCCTAATGAAATTCTAATAATTAGTTAAAGTGTCAAGAAAGATAATTCACAAAAAAATAAAGGATTATGTATTAATAATGTTCCTGATAGACCATTCACTCTAAAATAAAAATAAATTTTATAAATGGTTTGAAATTAGATAAGTATATTTTTTTAGTTTCTTAAGGAATAAATAATACGTTAATTTTTTAACATATTTCCAAATATTTTAAAACAAAATAGTTCAAAGATAATATTTTCAATTTGATTTCAGTTTCATTACAAAATTTTATTTATTATTGAATTCTTACATATAAAATATTTGATTATTTTATACTAACATAAATAAAATGCTATTCTTAAATTGAGATGGTTTTAGAGAGTTTGCTAATTTAATATGATTTCATAAATAAAATTTTAATATATATAAAAGGTATGGTTTTTAATGATTTAATACAATTTTTTTAATACAATAATACAAGATCATAATCAAGGATAAGGTCGATAATACGAAGGCACCATTTGTGACATCTATAAATATTATTTTAAATTTATATACCATCTATTATAATTGGTTATATTAATAAGTTAAATAGGAGTAATTTTGAGTTAATTATTATTTTTCCTATTGCAATTGTTGTACTCTGCCTGATAATAACATATTCTAATATTTATTAATTTGAGTTTATTACCTACGTATTCAATTATTAAATTAATAGAGCCTAATTCCTATTAGTCTCTTCTGCTTGTTGATAAAGATTTGTTTCCAAATTATCTTAGACTACATCAACTTTTGTCTGTCTTTATTCACCATAATTTGGTTTATCAGAAGTGGCTAAAAATTTAAAAATTTGTAAATACTTTGGTTGAGAATTTCTTTCTTAGTAGATAGTATTTTCTTGTTATCTCTCTTGATTTTCTTTGATGTCCGGCCCTCTTTTCTATAGATTTGCATAATTGCCTTAGCAGTTGAAAAATTGATATTTAATTCTTTAGCAGCACTTTTTATAGTACAACCTGTAGTTGTCACCTATTTTATTAATTTCTATCGTTATTCATTTGATATTTTGGCATACTTTAGTCCATGCTTTCCTATTGATTCATTTTTTTTTTAAAATACCTCTATATTTATAAAGAAGCTCTTTCTCTTCCTCTGGAGATCTCTTAAATGAGGGTTTTTAGTTTAAGTCTTGTGCAAAATCATAGGAAGAGTCTGATGAGTCTGATTCATGTGATGGAGTTGAAGAATCAGCTTATAGTATTTGTTATGGATCCTCTACCTTAGAAAGTTAATCAATTGATGCCATACAATTTGATTAAATCAATTTAAAAAATAATTGAAAAAAATGTTGATATAGAGGCACTTATATTCTGAAATTTTAATATATTAGCAAATAAGATTTAATAATATATAAAGTCTCTATTAATTTGATATAAATATAATTATTTATATTTGATAATTTAAAACTCAATCTGTTGTAATAAATTGAAGTGACTTAGATTTTATTTTATTAATTATTTTTAATAATAAGAAAAGTAATTAAGAATTTGTATTAAATTTAATAAAACTTCCACATTAACTATTTTTATATTTATTTGGAAGTTTCCATTAGTATAAATTTATAAAACAAAATAAATATCATAAATATTATCTTAAAATTAAAGATAAATGAAAAAGAGATTAGTATCTTTTTTATTATAATTGGAATTTTAATTTAAACTATTTCTTTTAACATAAAGAAAGTTTTAAGCTTATAAAACTAAAATAAGTTTAATTATTATTATTGAATAAATAATATAACATTTGATCAATACTTTTAACATAACCCATGCTTATTAGTTTTAATTTAATTCAACTTTTAATTAATATTATCTTTAGGCTTTTTATTTGATAGTGAACGACTTAATGATTTATTTCTCTTATTTTTTTTCTTTGTTATTATATTATCTTTTGCTGATAATTTTGGCTTCATTATAGATTCTCCTTCTGATTATTAAGCTACTGAATTTCTTGATTATCTTTAATTTTGGGTTTATAATGAACCTTTATACTGATTAAAGTCAATATGTAAATTTTGAACATTATTCTTTAAGTCATCTTGATCTTTTAATAAAATGTCTATAAGTAATTTCAAATTATATAATTATTATTCTACTAACTTACCATTATTCTATTTATCATTATCTTAAATCTTCATTAAAGAATCTGATTTTGTTTCAATATTTATTATTCGCTACTCTAATTTTGAATAATCTACTTTTTATGCATTCTATCGAATCTCATTTATTATAACATCAATTTTACGATTAATAGATTTCTCAAAATCCTCAAAATTTGATTATTTTCCTTATAATTAAGTTGCTTCCAATAACTCTAATCGATATTGAGTTTCATTTAATTGTTGATTAATGTTACTTAATTCATTATGATATAATTCTTCCATTTTTGTATTTATATGTCGAGTTATCTTAATATTTTCTTATTCTTGTGTTTCTGCAAAATTCTACAGCAATTTAATTAACTTAATGAAATTCTACAACTTTTCATCATGCTCTTCAATTAATTGTTCTATTCCTCTCAATTTTTATTCATATTTTTTATGAATCATTGTTGCTGCCTAATAATTATAAATACTTCTACTTTTTCCAATTGCTATTCAAGATATTAAATATAATTTTCTTTATTATGATGAAGAATCTTCCTATCTTCACTTGTAGTCTTTAAAATAGGGGATATGGTTCTTTTATGTTTTTCACAATAGTTTGAATTATTCATCAAAATAAAAAGAATTAAATTAATGTTATAATTATTAGAAATATTTATCATATTAAATAATGAAAGAAATTTAAAAATATTCAATTTTTAGTTTATTGAAACAATTATTAAATAATACTTAAGATTCCAAAAATCTACAATTTATTCTTACTCTAAACTTTCAAGTAATCCATAGATTTATGAGATTCTATAATTACTTAATCCTAAGATTATTTTATAATATACATCTTCAGAATTTGTTAATTCAGTTTTAACTAATAGAAATGGAAACTAGATTTTCTCTTATTCATTAATTTCCCTTTCTTTATTAAATCTAATAAAATTTTGAAGTGCCTCCTGCTTTTTTATGGAGTTAGTTAACTATTCTTTCTTTGATAATAATAATTCCTTTAATTTTTACTGTTAAATTAATATTTAAATATACTTTTCGAATTATCAAATTCTATTTTGTTATATTGACTTAGCTTTATGTATTCTTACTCATCATTTTCTTATCTTTAACAACTATACCAACTGAAATCATAACATTCAAAGCATCATAGACTCTCCTTCTTAAATTTTTGATATCTTTTAATCCATAATCTGATTGACCATCTATTTCTTTTTACATCTCTTCTGTTAGCTTTTAGCATATTTCTGAGTAACCAACTGTTTAATTTTGAAGTTCCTTTTCAACTCTTTTACTTATATATTTCAGACTCCATTTCTTCAATGTTTTTGGAGAATCAAATTAGATTTTACTAATTTCAAATGGTTCGCTTTAAACATACAATTTCTTATTAGTATTTGCTTGAGAATCATAGGGGCCTTCTAAATCTAAAATAAATAATTTTGCCACTAAATTTAAGTATAAGCGCCAAAATAAGTGCGCGTTTATATATGGATTAATTGAATTAAATTCATGATGTATGTTTAAAATTTTATACCTTAAATATTGCTCTTTACAGGTGTTTAGAATACATTAAAATTTAAGGAATCTTCATCAAATCTAAATTAACCTGTAAAGTCCATAGCTAATGGATTAATAAATTATATTAATAATATATTTAAATACTATTATAAAATTAATTTAAGCATATTAATTATTTTATATATGACAAAAAATATCTATGGCAACTAATTTAGGCTGATATTTTCAATTTCATCTTTAATATATTACAATTTAAATATTAAGAATGAGAAATAATACATATTTAAATCAAAATTTTTAATTTCTTAAGGAAATAATTTTGATATATATGTATGTAGATAAATAAAAATAGATTCTAAAATTAAAATGTTTTTTATACTTTTTTAACTCAGATAACCAAGATTCTTTAATTAAATTTACTTGTTTAACTTAAAAAATGTAATTTATAAGTAACTAATCCTCAAATTTCTGAAGTAATTATAATTTTCAATTTAATTATTATTATTATTATTATTATTATTATTATTATTATTATTATTCATTAAAATAAAGAATAATTTTATAATTAATTAAGATCTTATTATCATTTAAATAATAATTATATGTTAATAACAAAGTCAATATCAAATAATTAGCTTGTATTCTTCATATAATCAAAGGGTATGTGGCATTTTCAAATTTTTTTAGATCTTCACCACAATAACTTATTTAAGGAGTGATTTCAACTAAATCTTCATCTTAAGTTCCCTCTAATTTCAAGTATCTTTTATGTACATTGGACAATTAGATTACTGCTTTTCTTGGATCATCAATTAGTAAGGCATAATCTTCTGTTTGATGTAAAATTGTTATATCAGTTACTTCTATTATATCTTGAATATGTTTTTCAAATTGAATGTTAGATCCTCTCTTTATACAGTGATATCGTTGATTAAGTTTCAACGCTTTCTCATGATTCTATTTCAATTTATTGAAAAATGAAACTGATAGATATAAATCATTCAGACACATTTAAGTTAAGTTGTATGAATTTTCTGTTATACTGGAGTTCTACTCTTCCATTGTCTTAAATTATTTATTTGAATAGAATATTCTATCATCTAATATTGAATTAGTTTCAATAACTTTGCATAATGAATCTGCCTTCTATTTATAAATGAGATTCAACATTTATGGGTCTAATGGCAATCCAACTAGATTATCCAAACCCAAGAAATGAATGTACTCCATGTTAGGAAATTTACTGAAATTATCTAAAACCCTTTTACTTTATGAATGAATTGAGTTATAAAAATATTGTACCAGTCCCCTCAGGTGTCATAATTGCTTAAGTCTCTTATTCAAACACTACTTATCCTTTATAATCAATCACAGGTAATGATTTCTCTATTATAAATTTGATTTATTAAAATTCAAAATTTCTTTAGGTTTTGAGATACATTTAGAAATTCTCTGAATTTTAATCCGAAAGTACTATTGCAATTGGATAATCAGTAATATCTCTGTTATCAGAAGCTTAAAAATTTAAACTATTATTACCCATAATAAGAATCTTTTTTAATCTTTCCATCATTATTTAAACTACACATTTCTTAGATGGAAGTCCTATGTCACTTAACAATTTATCAGACAATCGAGAACTACGACCTCCACATAAAAATACTATTCCTACTTTATGTTCCTTAAAATTTATTCATAATACAACACCTTTATCAAATCAAGATTCTATTCTTAACAATTAGTACTTTAAATAACATTGCATGAAAATGTATCTGTCTAATTTTATTTATAACAATGATGAAATAGCTATATAAAGTAATTTATTTTCTATACAGAGTCAATGAATTCAAAATCAATACGTTCTAATTTTGTTAAAAACTACTACTTTTTTTAAATATCAATATTCTCTAATATTTTCAATATATGAGTTTATTGAGAAGCAATCACTCTTTAAATTAAAGATGAAAATATTGTATTAATTTATTGTTCTAATAATATTTGTGTTTTGTTACATGCTGCTATATTATTTGCAATATTTTCTAGCTTTTAATAAGTTGAAAATCTATTAAAATCAAGTTGTAAGTAATCATCTTCCGTATTATCTAATTTCATCTCGACATTTTGAGAAGTGCAAATTCCCATTTGATTAAAATTTAGAATTTAATTTATATATATATATACATACATAATGTTATTATTAAATATAAAGAATTAAATTATTCATCAATCAAAATTTAAATGAAAGAAGTGAATCCAAATAATTGAAATATTTAATACGTAAAGTAATGAAACGGATGTTTAAGAAATTTTAGTTATAAAAAAAGATGGTATTAATAAATAATAAGACTAATTAGATATTGATATCTAATCATAAAAATAAACATAAACTTAAATGAATTATAAAGTACTCTACTATTTTGTACAACCTACCTTAATATCATAAAACAATATTTAATAATTTTTTAGAATATTTCAATAGTATGCAAATAAAAGGTTTGGGATAATTAAAAAATGAATATGAGAACAAACATTTTGTTTATTATTTTAAATTGAATTAACTGATCTTGTCAATTGTTACTAATAGAAGAAGTGCCTTGATTAATATAGAACATTGAAGTCAAGATAAAAAATAATTATTTTTATATTAATTTAAATATGAAAATTCCCATAAATATACTTGGACAACCTAAAGAAATTGAGCTATAAGTATTTCATTTTATAAGGTTAGATGTTGGAATTCATTCAATAAAGCTACGGGTTCTTAGATTACTTTATGGAACTTGTTAATGATTAGAGTCATCCAATCCACAAATTATCACAAGGATCATTATCTTTAATACTAAATAAACTTGATTATTATATTCAAATCGCAGTTGATCAAATCCAATAAAACCCTAGTTTTTACTGTCAAACTCTACTTTCTCTTATAAATTGTATGCTGGAATTAGAGTGTTATCGGTATTTAATTGAATTATAATAGAAAATTGTTCAATTCATTAGATCTCTTATTTGATATGTTAGAATATTCTGATAACTTACTAGTATATGAATAAATAATGTAAATTTTAATAAAACTCTATAAATAACCATAAAATCCAAATAATCCATAATAAAAAGATCTCAGCAATCAATAATTAAAAGAATACCTTCCAAGAACTATATATTTTACTAGAATTATGTTAGATCATTATAATAATTTATCTTCTACCAAGATAGAGTTAATAGATTATTATTGTCAAGATCCCCATTATCAAAATCTTAGTGAAGCCCCAATAGAATTTCCTAAATTGATATTAGAGTATATGGAACCAACCTTATTGAATGAAACATATCAAGATTTGTGCAAGAACGGTATACACAAGAAAGAATTACATCAACCGATTTTAATTAGAGTAGTGTCAACAATATAATTAGAATTTTGAAATTACAGATGTCAATTCCAACACAGCCCTGTCATTGTCCAAAACCTTTCTGAATGCATAAAACTAACATTTCTGTCCTCTAGTTGATGCCATGAAATATAGAATCCTTATCTATAGAGAATTTTAAAACACTTCAAACTCTAGTATATCTATTGTAATTGTATTACACATATAATCTCTACTTTTATATATGCTTCTTAATTAATTTTGTCAAATTTATAATTGTGGAGAATTATTAGATCAAATCTTTGAAGAATAATTAGAATATGAATAACATTTTAAAATGTATATGAAATTGTTTTAATTGAAAACAGTTGACCCTTTATTATTGTCTACAATACTATAAACACTTGATGAAATCATAACTCTTGAAAAATAGAATGAAAATGAAGTAGTATTTACTATTGCTAAAAATTATGATGAAACATTTCTATAATTTATTTATGATGTTTTATCTATGAATCCTATTTCCATTGAAATGGAGTAGACATATCCATTATAATATCACCCAACACTTTTAAGTGAATCATGTGCTAAAAATTAAAAATTAGCATAAAGTATCTTTACAATATTCTCATCTGAACCTGGAATTCTTATTTTAGCAAGAAGTAATATTGCTCTTGGTTCTTCATCAGCTTTAATTAGGGTACTTTAGATGTAAGATAATAAATTATTATTACCTTCTGAATCTTTTAAAGCTGCTATTATATTTTTAAGTAGATTATCAAGAAAAGATGACATCTAAAGAGATCTAAGAATATTTAATGATCTTATTAAAATTGTAGAAAATTAGATTATATTTGATACTGAAATAAAAGAACCAACTTAAATAGGTTACTGCAATATTTCATCTGAAGAATCTGATTAAATTATTGCAATTTGTATCTAATCAATAAATGAACATTTTAGAGATGATTTAGGGAGAAGATAAAATAGAGTTAATGCTCCAACTTTTGCCAGATAAGTCTCTGAATCAACAATAATTAAGAAACTATAAAATTTATTAGAATCAAATCCACAGATTTATGTAACAATCTAATAGACCTTAATTCTCGTCTCTCATTTAGCTAATGAAGTTCCTACTTTAATTGGTAGAATAATTGATTCCAAATTGCCATTTACATTAAATTCAATCATTTAATAAATTGATATTAAAGAAATCAATAATCAAATGATGACTGCAATATTTTAATTTTACTTTAACATCTCTTTAAAAGAAGAAGGCTATGAGTAATTTGATTAATATGGAATGAGCTTTTTGAAAAATATATTGAATTATACATTAGTTAATGATATAAATGCATAAAGAGAATAATTAAGTAGTTTAGCTTAGTGTATAACTAAATATACATAAAAAATTGATAAAGTTGGATCTTAAGTATGTTCAATAGTGAATTAAGTAATAGATTAATTATGGATGCATTTGATAGAAAAGAAAAAATAATTAAAGGTTAAGGATGTTTATATTTAATATTTTGAGATTATTACTCAAATATAAAACTTGTCTATATTTATTTTTAAGATGTTTCATTACCCTCATTATTCTTATTTAGCTAATTTAAATTCAAGAGGATTTTTTGAGTCATTGTTGATGTTCTTTCAATTTCCAACATTTGATTTCTAAAATGATTTATTGAAAGTATTTCGATGGTTAACTTAATTTGATGAATATGATAACCCAAATAAAATATTAAGGAAAACCTTATTTGCTATAGATGAATGGGAAGCATAAATGGGACATAATTTAGAAAAAGCTTCACATTATGTTACAGATTTATATTACAATGCTCATAAACAATTTTCAAGTTGTAACTAAGAATAAATATAAGAAAATCTTTAAATGGCATCTTTATATTCTTAAGTAGAATATTTATTAGAAATTTTGAAACTTTATTTAGTAAATTCACCTTAAATTGATTGGGAATAATAAGATCTTTTAATTTTGCACAATAAATGCTGTTGTTTATTCAGAATAATTATAGATTCAGTTAAATTTAATGTATAGGATTGTAAAAATGATTAAACATTGAAAAAATCAGTATTTTATACTTACATTTAAAATTTAAAGCATATTATTGTTAATACTTCTAATAATGTGGGAAGAAAAACAAGTGATTTTCAAGAATTAGTTAGATTATTTATTTTTTTGTGTTAAAAATTAGATAATGAAAATCAATGGATTGTGATAATGTATATATCATTAATTGAAGAATTTCTAACTAATCTTTTGGAAAGCAAGAGATTGCCAGAAAATAGATATATAAATTTAGATTTAATAAATCAATTATAGAAATCAGAATTTACTAAATATTTTCAAGGAGCACTTCATTAATTTATTAAAATGACTGTATCTAATTAATGTACTAATGAATAACTTACTATTTTGGCTAAGCATTATTCTACTATCATTAAGGTCTTGTATATAAATAAATTTGATAAATCAAATAAGGTTTTTGGATAAGCAATCCTACCATAACAAATATCAGATATATAAGTTATGCTATAAATAACTCAATTATCAAATACAGATGATATATATAAAATATAGCATATTCTTATTGAAAAAGTAATGATGATCTTAAGTCCTACCTTCTTACAGGATTTGATTATTAAAGAAAGAGATCGTTTAAATTTTTATTCTTTTTCTAGTTTGAGAGATGATTTTACTATGATTTAAAGAAATGATTCAAGTCAAGTAAGAGAACAATTAAGATGCATGGGATTTTAGGATGATGCAATATCTATGGCTTTTTAAAATATTAGAATTCCTGATGTAGGTATGGCTGCTGTCTGGTTATCAGATAATTAAAATAAGGTTGAATCAAAAAGATTAGAGATGAAAGAAAGTTAAAAGAATGAGGCCTGTAAGGGTTCCATTTTTGATATAATTAAACATAAATAAATGGAACTCAAAAATTATATTTAAACAAATATACTTTTCTTTCATAAATTTGAGGAAACTTTATTTAAAATATTTGAAGGACAAATGATGCCTTCTTTATTGATGTGTTTAAAATAAGCAATTAAAGAATAATATAAATTAGAATTAAAATTTAAAGATTGTGAATTAAATCTTAAGAAACCTTTTAATAATAATTTAAAATTGATAATCACAATTTTGCATTATATTTATAAATAATAAAACTTAGTTTAAGAATATGATTATATTGTGATTGAAATGATGAAATTAATTTAAGAATTATTGAAATATGAAGATGAATTAACAATTAGAGCAGTCAATCATGTTTTAGCTATCTTAACCTTATTCATAACTGATGATTATAAATAAAAAAAACATCAAAATACGATCTTGAATGATATATTACTTGGAGTTCTTAATATTTTGAAAGGGAAAGTTTAGAATCATACAACTTCTAAAATTTGTATAGAAATTTTAGTTAGAAGTTTCTAAGTTAATAAAGAGAATGTTCATAAGTTTGTATATTAAATGAAAGGATTAGAGTATCTTTTAAAAGTAAAAGGAGATTCAAAGAATCATCTTTTTAGTTTAACCAAATTAATACTATCTATTGTTCATGATTAAAATATTGTGATAGCTTAAATTGAGGCAAAAATAAAAAAAATAATGTATGATTAAGAATACAATAAAGAAATAGAGAGTGCTCACAAATAAATATCATAGTAATAATCTTCACATATAATGCATATGCCATAATAAAATCATTATCCATTCTGTTTTCAACCTATTCATTATAATATACAGATACCAAATGAAATTAAATTGTCTAAGGATAATTAAGCTTTGATTGCTATTCTAAATTAAAGCCTTTACAATGAATAAATTTAATTTGTTATGAATTCCTTATTTGAAAATTAAAATAATTACTTTATACTAAAAAAAGGTGTTCGTCTTTATACTTTTGATTGTGTTGAACCTTCAAGTTTTTAAAAATATAAAGAAACAGAAAATGCTAAAAGATATAATAAGACCTCAAAAAAAAAAAGAAAGAGTGAAGACAAATTGTAATTATAATCAAATTTTTAACATACATAAGAAGCATAAATTTTATTAAAGCAATTAATTTAATAGATGATCATATCTTATTTTGATAAAATAGAATCATATTAATTTTAATGGAATACAATATGCTAAGCAATTTAAGTATTAATAAGGCGTTATCCAATTTTAATTCCTAAATTAGTTAGGATTAATTGTAGCAAATTCCTTAAGCCATATTAGAAATAAATAGGATTAGATGATTTAGAATTTCCTCATAAAATCTCATTTATTTCATTGATAACAAAGATAATGATTCCAATAAAGAACTTACTTTTTGAATTATGCTTAGATAATATAATTTTAAATTAGATGTCTAATAATTCTATTGCTCCATTTTCTATAGAAATCAGAAGAAAAATTATTAATGATATCTATGATGGATTAGAAAAGAGATATAAAACTTTAGATTAAAAGTTTTGTCATCTATCAGATACATTAGTATTTTTGATACAAATTAAATCTGTAGCTAAAATTTGCTTTAAAAATATAAATGAACCATAAAATTCATTTAATTTTATCAAGCTCTATATAGAAGGTATTAAGAACTTTGATTTGAAGTCATATTATATTCATGAAAATCAATTACAATTCTTAAATGAAACACTTGCTGTTCTATTTAATGTGGCAACTTATTTACTACTTTATAAACCATCTTTACTTGTGATATCCAAATAGTATTAAGAACAATAAGGAGATCATTTTCAATTATAAGGAATGATTGGATAATTATTACCAGAAGATATAAATAATTAACTTATCCCTAATAAAGGAATAATTTATTAAGATCCAATTAAATATTTCATAAAATGGTCTCTATTACCTGTTTCTTTTCATTAAGAAATAAATTAAAATGCAAGGTAAGATTAGATAGATATATAACATTTATGGTCTCCATTTCGTAGGAGAAATAGATTCTTAGATATGGAAGTATTTGAGAATATTGAAGATGAAGAAGGAGAATTTGATCTTGACTAGGATGATGAAGATGATGATGATGATGATGATGACAATGATATTTAAAGTGTTGAGAGTAGATATGATTCAAGTAATATTTAAGAGTCAGTTGAAGAAGAATTTGATCAAGAAGTAAATAGTTGGGTTTTAAGTTAAAGTGGAAATAATTAAATTGAGGCTGAGGATCCTTAAAATGTAAATTCAAGTTGGACTGATGAAGAAGATGATTAATCAGTTGTGGATGGTTAAGATGATGAAGTAGAAGAAAGTAATGATTCTGATGATGAACATGCTTCATTTAATGAATCAGGAGTATAAAACAATTAGGAAATTAATCAAGAAGTTTTTGAACACAATGTGTAAGATTTAGAATAAAATATGTATCAATAAGATTAAGGATTTGTTTAGAATGATTAAATTAATCAAATTTCTGATTCAAATAAAGAAATTACTAACCATCATCATCATCTTACTAATAAAGAAGATTTGACTTTCATGAAAATGACTAAATCCATAATTTAATAGGTAGGAATTAAGTTTTCATAGTAATTTGTGAAAATTTTGGATAAGTTTAGTTATTTATTATCTGAAAATAAATAAATTGATGATTAATAACTTACAAATTGGTGGACTGAATTAATTTCATTTAATTCATACCAGATAATATAAGAAGAAAAAGACATTCCTTAATAAGATAATATAAGAATATAACCATTTAATATATTTCGTGATAGAATAGGAATGGATTTCTTAAGAATTGATTAAGATGATAGATCCTTATCTCGAGTGTAACAAGGTTCATAAATTAGAACAAATCGAAATAATTTATAATAATTAGTAAGAGACCTTCCAGATAGACAATCTCATTATAGTATTAGATTAGAGTAATAAAGATAACTTTCAGAATAAATTACAAATATATAATCTTTAAATCAGCGCTACTCTTAGTTATAATAATAGTAATAATAATAATAATAATAGTAATAATAATAATAATAATAATAATAATAATAATAATAATAATAATAATAATAATAATAATAATAATAATAATAATAATAATAATAATAATAATAATAACTAATATAATAAAATTAATTTTAATATTTTACAATAAACCATTCGTAAAATGAAGAGGTAGTATAGTAAGATATATAATTTTAATAATTCTTAGCCCCAACATTTTTCCAATAGCTTCAATATGAAAACCCAGATTAATTTAATGAAGAAGTTGAGATTTAACAACCAATTTGGCCAAACTTAGATGATTAAAATTTACTATAATAAGATTAAGCAAATAATTAACAATAAATTATTGATTAGCCAGAAAAGATAGAATAACATTCACCTGTATAACAATAATAATAAATTTAATAAAACAATTAAAATTATTAATAAATTTATCCAAAGAGTTATAATCTATTGAAAAGGGTAGGTAAAACATTTGAAGATCTTATAAAAAATGATATTGATCCATCAGTTTTTGAAGATCTAAATGAGGATATGATGATGGAAGTTATTTTAGCCATTCCACATGAAATTGATGGAATTGATCCTTAATTTTTAGCTTCTCTTCCATTAGAAATTAGAGATGAAATATTTTAATAATACTCTATGCCTATAGCCTAAACAACATAATAATAATTTACTGAAGTAAATCTAGCATAAGATTAAATACTTAATAATGATAGGAATAGATAACAACAACATTTAAGAGTCTAGGATATTATTTCTCCTGTTTATAATGTTCAAGTCAATATTCCTAACTTATATAATAGACCTAACCCTTAATTTTTGAATTATACTACTTTTTTTAATGAATAAAGGCAAACAATTTAAGATTAATAGATTTAATTGAAAAAACCTCATTTGAAATCTTAAAATTTAAAATATTTACTCTCGACTTAAAGACATATAATTTAAAAATTAGGAACTGTTGAAGATGAATTTACAGAATCATTAGTAAGTTTACTTTATGTAGAATCTCATAGTTTTATCAATTTCCCAATTAATCTATTTATTTCCTTATGTAATATTTAAAATGTTGAATATAAATTAATTGATACATTATTCTAAATTTTAAAAACAAATTAATCAAAAGAATAATAAACAAAATCTTTTCCTCCTTAATTTATGGTTAAACGAAATGGACTTGTAAGAGATTTTACCAAAATATATAATGTTGTTTCATTAAAAGTTTTGTATTTGTTTTCAAAATTACAAAGTTCTTCTATTAATTACTTTCTTGAAAACAAAAAAGAAAATTAATAAAATTAAAGTTCATCTGAAAATAGCTTAAGTTTTCCATTATTACAATTAATCTAACTTTTACCTGAATTTTAAGGTGATCATTAGGAATTACTTATTTAGGCTATAACAAACATTAGTACAAAATAAAAGGATTAAAATTAATTTAAAGTAAAATTGGATTAAAAATCAGTTGAATGTATTTGTAAGACTCTACTATAAAATGTGAGTAAGAGTGTAAAGAATTTTTCAAATATTATTTAAAGTTTATGCAACAACGAAGAAAATTAATTATTAATAGTACAATACATTAAGGAATATATCGATAAATCAATTAAGGAGATAAATGAAAAATTTAAAAAGTCAGATGAAATATTTAATGGAGATAAGGCACTGATTAATATTTTTCAGTTTGTAAGGGACATTAATCTAAAAGTAGGAGAAAATAATAATCCATAAGATTTATCGATTAATTTTAAAGAATTATTGGAAAGTTAAGAATTGATAGAATTATGGAAAAATATGATAAAGTTTTTATAAGAAATTCCATAATAATAGATAATAAAAATGACACCAAAAATATCACCATATTTAGAATGTTTTTTTATTATTTATCAAATTGTGAATCCAATACAAAAAAATAAATTGAATCTTAAGGAGTCTAAAAAAATTGCATTGATGGAAGGATAGTATTAAGAAGTTAAAGAATAATAATTGCATGATGAATTATTTCAATAGATTTGTGAAAGTGGGAAACCATTATTAAATATGATGCTTAAAGAAAGACTGTAAGAATATAAAGAGAAAGGAAAAATAACAAATGATAGCTTAGGAATAATAATATTAAAGAATCCAAGAATTGTTGATTTTGAAAATAAGTAGAAGTATTTCAAAATATAATTGAAATAATTGAAAATTTAAAATAATAAACATCATTATGGTAATATTACAGTGAGATGTAGAAGAAAAGATATTTTTATGGATTCTTATCATCGTTTTAGTAAATTAAGACCTGAAGACTTAAAAGGAAAATTATCTGTGGAATTTGATGGAGAAGAAGGTATAGATTAAGGAGGAGTTACTAGAGAATGGTTTTTGATGTTGTCTAAGGAGATATTTAATCCTAATTATGCTTTATTCACTCCATCTTTGAATGGTTAAATGTTTTAACCTAGCAATAAATCACATGTTAATCCTGATCATGTGAAGTATTTTAAATTTATTGGAAGAATTGTAGGAAAAGCACTTTATGATGGATAATTATTAGATACATATTTTACTCGTTCATTTTATAAACATATTTTAGGTCAGAAGTTGACTATACATGATATGGAAGATATTGATTTAAATGAGTATAAAAGTATGAAAAAGATTTTAGAAGAAAATGTAAATGATTGGGGAATTTATTGGACATATACAGTTGATAATTTTGGTAGATTAGAGGAGAGAGAACTTGTTGAGGGAGGCAGATAAAAATAAGTGACAGAAGATAATAAATTTGAATATGTACAAACTTATTGTTATTAAAAAATGGCAAAGGAAATTAAAGATTAAATAGAGGCATTTTTAAATGGTTTTCATGAATTGATTCCTTAAAATTTAATCAGTATATTTGAATGGAAAGAAATGGAACTTATGTTATGTGGATTACCAGATATCGATCGTATATTATAAATTTAATATTTAAGTTGAGGATATGAAGGAGAATGTAGAATATCATGGATATATTAGAGAAGATAAAGTTATTTAATGGCTTTGGGAATTATTGGAGAGTTTTGATGAAAGCAAGAGAGCAGCCTTTTTATAATTTATAACAGGTATTCTAATTTATTATTATTTAATAAAGGAACTTCAAAGGTACCTCTTGGTGGATTTAAGGATTTAAAAGGTATACATGGTTCATAAAAGATATAAATTCATAAAAAGCATTACATAAATTATGAATTACCTACATCACATACTTGGTATAAATTCTTAAATTACTTAATTAGTTTTAATTAATTGGATTTACCATGTTATCCAACTAGATAAGTTTTGAAGGAAAAATTAGAACTTGCAATCTTAGAAGGAAAAGAAGGTTTTGGCTTTGCTTGATTTAACCCTTGATATGCATATAGAAACTAATTTTAATATATATATAATTATTACTATTAAAAAAGATTTATAATTAAAATTATTCTAGAAAAAATTAATTATTCTTTAATTTATTCTCTTGTTGAGAATTTAGAAGATAGAAAGATTATTTTAATATTATATTAACAAAAGAAGATAAAATTGGAATTATTGTTTTAAATAAAAATGTTATTTGTCATCCAGCTTAAGGGTGTTAATTTCTTGCACCTTTATTTTGATATACTCCAGTGAACTCTTATTTTCTTTGAGGTAAAGCCCTAACAGGTTATTATTATGGTGGAACTCTACTTTGTATTCCAGGTTGTTAAATGGCAGATCTTGTTATTGGTTATTACTGTTATGGTAAAGCCAATCGAGTGGGATTATTATTATAACTATTACTATTATTTCCTAACATAATTGGTTAGATATCATCTAATTTTATTCTATTAAATTAAATTACTTTTTCTAGGGTAAATAGGAGTATCATAAGTTATTTGTTCTCTTGGGAAAGGATGATTATTAAGATCTCTCATATTTGGTTAGCCTTACAAAGCTCTAAGTCCACCTGATGATCCATTTATTCCTAAATTTCTTCCCATTCCTAACCATTCATTTTCAAACTATTCAACTTAATTTTCATCCATATTTAAATAATGATTTGTAGTAGTGATTTAACCTGTTCTATCTCTTTCTCTCATATGTTTTCTTCCTTTATCATTCATCATTCTTTCATGTCCAAATTTATCTATTCCATCGCTATTCTTATATCCTTGTTATCTTTCACTTATCTAATTTAAATGATATTAATATACAGTATGTCCATTAACTCCTCTAGCCACAGCATTATTATCAAAATATTTTTCTTATATAACTTTACCATCTGGACCCATTTTAGATGATTAAACATAACTAGATGAGTATACCTAGAATACTCCATCTTTTGAATGTTAGTTAACATCTCTTTAGTTTAAACCTGTCATATGTTGATGAAGATTCGAGAATTCCATCATTTCATTTTCTAGGTTATCAAAACCTCTAAAAACAGATCCAAATCCTAAGTTAGCCAATTAACGATCCATATGTTGCATCATCTTGTTAGACATAGAATCAAATTCTTAAAACATATTAAAAGGAACCATTTACTAATTGTTTTAGTGAGACTTTATTTAAAAATCATATTATACATAATTTTGGATCTGATTTGATCTTGGGGGTTGACTACTTCCTCTGTATTGTTGTAACATATATTGTTTAACTAGTATAAATAAATAATATAATAAAAAGATTTCTAGAAATTACTTTATTTATGAAACCAGAACCTATTCCTTTTTCAGATCCATTAGATTTTATTATGATGCCAATTGACCAAAATAAATCATTTCAATCTCGAATTGGAAATCCTATGTTTGAGGAAACAGCCTCTAATATTGGAAAGTAATAGAAATTAAATACGAAAGAAAAATTGTAGTATTAGGAAGAAAATATGACAATTTCATAAGTTCTCTTTTTAGTAGTCAATATAGATTATATTTTGATGTTGATAATCAATATATAATAAGTAAATTATCATTATTACATGCTCCAATTATTTATAGAGGAGATTGGACATTAAGTATGATATATTCAAATAATGTAGGTAATGAAACATAGAACTTTTCAACTACAAAAAATATACATGCTCCTGATCTATATTTACCTTTAATGGGGTTAATTACTTTAGTTTTGTTAAAATGTTTAAATATAGGAATAAATAATGCTACCTAATATATATCTATATATATGATCAATTCATTTTGGAAATGTCTTATAATTTCATCTATTGAGGTAACTTTTATGCGAATTATGTTTTGTTTATTTGGTAATTTAAAAGTGAGCATTATTGATTTGATTTCGATTTCGAATTACAGATATTGCAGGTATTATTATAATAATGTTAAAGTCTATCAATTCTATTCATTTTTAATATAATTACATATCATATATTTTGGACAGTTGGAACAATGTATATTTTGTTAAGTTAGGCTGTGTTTGTCTATAAATCCTCATAAATTTGTATTGAGTAATAAATTCAAAGTAATCAAGGTAAAGATTTTTAATAAATAAGAATGTGATAATAGTTTCGAACCAACTTTAGCCTTTCTATTATCATTATTATAATTTACATGCTCATGTTTAATTTTGTATATTCTATGATGATTCATTAGTTTATTATTTTCATTGTGATCAAATAATTTTTTATTTTTCTAATCATTCATTTTCTATTCATTTCTATAGTTTGTATTCTTGATTATTGTATTATTTCTGATATGATTAATACGATAATGAAATTGAATAACTCAACTATTAGAAAATAAATAATTATGAATCTATCTAAAAATTGACTCATTCAAAGTTATGAAATATTGAAAAACATAAAGAATCTAAATACTAGCTAATAATTTAGAAAACAAAAGGGTTATATTAATTCTACATTAAGTAATTATACATCTTCATTACTCCAAAAATTGTTATAATTAATGTTTATTTTATTGATAACAATATATTATACAAAAATTTAATTATTTTTATCAAAACGAAATTACTACCCATTCCATGAAAGTATAAAAAATAATTTATTACTATTAGGAAATGTACTAGGTTTCTTTTGTCTTATTAATTTATAGAGAGTAGAGAACAAACTTATATTTAAAGTTGTGCATAGTTTTCTTATAAAAAATATAAAAGTGAAATAATGTTCAAAGAATAATTTTTTTGAATTCAAATATATTTATAATTGGAATTAAAAAATATGTTTAATATTCCTATTATTAGTATATAAATTCAAAAAAATATTCTCCCAATTATGGTAAATTTAAAAAATAATTTAATAATAATTTTAGATTTCAAGTTCTATTTGTGTCTTAATCACTTTTATAGACCATTCACATTTAATCTCTTTGTTTAAGTTTTATGATTAAACATCTTTTTATTAATTAGGCAATTAAAATAATTTAATAAGAAAGGAACCTTTCTATATTATATGTCTTCTATTCTGATTTAATGAATTCGTATATAATACATTTCCATAATATCTTTGTAATTATAAAACAATATTTAAAAATCTTTAACATAAAGTTTGGATAGATTCTATATTGTTGCTAAAATATATTGTGCCATTTAAAAGTTATTTCTGAAAATACTAACTTAATAGTTTAAAAAATAATCTTCATTTATGTACATCATATTATCTTTTTATAAAAATATTATGATGTATTACTGAAGTAGAATCCAAATTTATTAATTCTTTGAGGATTAAAGTTCATGCAAACCAATCTTCTATATATTTTGAAGTTCTTATTGAATATTCTTACGTACTTTTGTTAATAAATTATGTAATACAAATTTTATATAGAAATTAGGACTGGTCAAAATCTCTTTTTTTAATTTATGTATAATGTTGTGAATATAGTAACTTATTATGAAATGTTTCTATCATTCTTATTTATTATATTATAAATTAAAAGATGTTCTTATTCTGTTGTTTTATAATTTTATAGATTAATACTTAATCAAGGAATTGCAAATGAGTATATTGATGTTAGTTATCAAAATTTATTCTTTTGATTTAAATAGTTATCATACTAGGAGGAGGTATTTTTTAAAATTAGACTTTCTGATTAAATAATATTATTTATGGGTAATCAATGTTTGACTTGCCTGAGAAAGTTTGTTTAAAGACAAAACATCAAGAATATGTCTGAATTACCTTAAATTGATATTCATCAGTAAGATGAAACCTATACAAAAGTGGAGAATATTGATGAGTTAGAAAATTATCATGAACATTCAGAAGAGTAAATTCTTGCCATATCAGATAATATATAAGAAACTATTGGATAATCGATTGACATTTTTCTTTACAGAATCAAGACTACTAAAGATTTTGAGGAGCTTTATCGGGATGATTAACTTTTAATCCTATTTAAGAGTTTTAAACTTGCAGAGAGATACACTGGAATATAAATCAAATATGAATTTAAATTGAAGAAGACTTCAATAAATGACTTTTTGAATTATACATATCTCACTAACATTGATTAATTTACTACTTTGTAGACAAATAGTGAATTCTAACTTATTTATGCAAGTTTCAAGAAAATTTAATTTGTTGACTCAAGAGAATATGTTTTCATCAAATATTAGAAGCAGCTTTCATAAAATAAATATATTTAAGTACTGCGCTCTATTAACTTTGATTAATCATAGTAAACTACTAGGGGAATCATTTATATAAGTGGTTTTCTTTTGGAAGAAATTCAAAATTAAGAAATAAGAGTCTCAGCATATGCAGAAATAGATTTTAAAATCAAATTACCTCCTGGTATGATAAAAAAGGCATTATCTATAGAAGTTAAAAAGGCCCTTTAATAATTCATTTATTGATTATATATTTATTTTATTTCTGGATTTGTGATATGCAATCTAAAGCTATCTAATAATTCGTTCAAAAATAACTACAGCAATAAAGAACAAAATAAGAACCACCTAAGGTAGAAAAGGAAACAAAAATATAGAGACAACCTCATAAATTGATGAGACCAATTAAAAAGAAAATTCTTAAAAAGCCTAAATAAATAGTAAAATAATAAAAGCAATAATAACCAAAAAAATATAAACCTATAAAGGGATAACAGAATTAAGTAGATTAGAATTATGTTGTATATAAACCAAATGAAAAAATAATGAGTAGATTAAAGCATTATTTATGAAATTGTATATATATATTTATTTATAGGTCCATTAGCTAGGTTACTTCAATTATAATTGTGATAACATAGAAATATATAAAATATTTAATTTGATATATTTTTTATAATTGGTTAATTGTGTGATGAAAAAATTGTTTATCATAATTTTTATGTCTTTTTACATAAACATTTTGATTTTACTATATGTATTGTTTGTCTTTTTGATTTATTAAAGATTTATTGTAAAGATTCAATGTTTTTGTATATGAAATTTAGTATAAATAAGAAGAAGAGTATAAGAATCAATAAAATTTATTATTATTATAAAGTTGTCTAAGTAAGTTTTAGTGTTTGATTTTGAAAACTTGTTAAATTTAAATATTTTAACATGAAGTTAGATCAATCAATTTTTAACTGAATAAATATTTTTGAATGTTTGATTAATGTTCTGATAGATACATTATGAATTTCATGATATTATAATAAAAATAAAGGATAAGTTAATTAGTATATGAGTTCTATTTTTGGTATTCAAACTTATGTGAATTTAAGTATAATGATGATTATATTAATATACATTAATGATACGTAATATTATTGTATATCATAAATATTTATATCTTAAATTTAGTTAGCTGTCTACAGTGATTCCTATTAGTTATGAAGATTATAGAAGAAATAAAAAATCAAGTGGAGTAGGAGATGAAAAAAATGATTGGAAAATGCATTGAAAAGAGATATGCAAAACTAACAGATAAACTAAAATAGGAATTTATCATCAAGGTTGTACGTGATGGGTCAACTATAAGATAAGTATGAAATAATTTAATTTAGGCATCAAAAGACTTATGTATAAATTATTCTTCAGCGAAAGCAATAATGTCAAATTACAGAAAATCATTTTGTAGTGGAAAATAGAAATATAATTTGGAACCAAGATAGGTTAAAGTGAATGACAAATATGACTGGAAGAAATTTAAAATTCTGACATACTGTGAGGAAACACAAACAAATGAATATACTATGGAAACTTTTGCATAAAACTTAAAGAAAACAAATTAAGATAAAGTATTAATGGACTTTTGAGATCTAGGTATGGATTTTAACAATACTTTATAAATTTCTATAATCATTTTTTAATTAAATATTTAATTAAACATGATATTTTTATCAACTGTGATAAAGATTGGGGTGTGTTTTTTGATTCTTTCAGGCTTAACAACTTCCTATTATTATTATTCTTCAGTAAATAATAATCAAATCCTTAATGAAAGTGTTTCAGCTTATCAAAGAGAATAAGTTGTGTCACGAAGAGATGATATACCAGTAGAAGCAACTTTGCATCATGAAAGATCAATATTGAAGAAACATGTCGCTGGAAATTGGGGTCAATTAAGGACTTAAGTGGATTATTCAAATTTGGAATCTTATATTAAGAAAAATCAATTAGCCTTCATTAAAGAATATCTAATGACTCCAGCTTTAGCATTTTTATAAACAGCCTTAAAAGTATATCCAAGATTATCAAATACATTTGTAAGTTAAAAATGTGGTGGATTTAGTGTTTAAAATTTATAAAAATCTGGTTAAGTGTTTGATTTAGGAATTCTTATGGCTGCATCTAATGATCCTAAAGGGACTTGGTGGTTGAGGGGAGTATCTTGTGAATTGGATAGTGTGACTAATAGACCAATATTAGGAACATTATAGATAAATTTGGCAATTTTCAATTAAGTTAACGTTGAAAATAATAATAATGAGGAATGGGAATATTGGTTATAATAAACATTACATGAATTAATTCATCTAATTGGATTTAATAGTGTATTATATCCATATTATGTTAATGCATAAGATAATAAGGTTTTAGGAATTGATAATGTAATAAGAAATTTTAAGAATAGATAATATGTAATATTAACACCAGTTTTGGATAGAGTAAAAAGATATTTTTCATGTAATGCAGCAGTAGGTGCATTATTAGAAGAAAATGGTGGATAAGATATAGCAGGATTTCATTGGGAGAGAGTTACATTTGGTAATGAGATTATGACAGGTGATCCATTTCCAGATTAAGTTATTTCTGAATTCACTTTAGCATTATTAGAAGGAACAGGTTGGTACCTTCCAAATTATACTTATGCATAATTATTTGGATGGGGAAAAGATGATGGTTGTACATTGACTACAGGTGCATGTTCAGTTGTGTATGAAGAATTTTGTAAGATAAAAGATTAATCTGGTTGTTCTAATAATTTTAATAGTATAAGTGGTTGTTATACTGGAGATTAACTTAGTTAAGGATGTAATTATTGGAGAGAATAAAGTGATTGTAGATATAAATCAAATTATAATGATTAACTAACTAAATTATCAGGAGGATCAATTGGAATTAATTCATAATGCTTTATTACAACATTAGCTTAGAATGCATTTGCTTCAGCTAGAAGTAGTTGTTATAGTGCTTAGTGTGTTAATGGGAAAATTATTGTAAATGTTGATGGAACAGCAGTGACTTGTACAACAAGTGGATAAGTTGTATCAGTAAAATTAGGATAATAATATGGCACAATTACATGTCCAGATATTACCAAATTCTGTGCTTAATTACAATCATGTCCAAATAATTGTAGTAATAGAGGTGTTTGTATAAGTAATAACACTTGTAAATGTTGGATTGGATATATAGGAAAGGATTGTTCATAAAGATAATCATCAGCATGATATATGATTTATATATGTTATAAACAAGAAATCAATTAATCAGCTATTATTACTATTTCTACTTCATCCATTCATCATATTATTCTTTAGCTTCCTTTATATTCTTAGTCATCTATTCTTGCTCTTATTATGTTAATTATGAGAATAGTCCAGTATACAATTAAGGACAACTTTATTGTAGAGTCAATATCAATTTCTCCATCAATAAAATTGCATCATAATCTTCTAAAGGACTATCATATAATTCAGCATAGTCATCTTCATCCTCATCATAATCATCATCATCTTCTTCTTCTTCATCTTATTCCAAATCTTAGATTTTATCTCCTGTTTTCTTTTGATCATCTTCTTCTTCTGCTTAATCTTCTTATTCACAAGATTCTTCTTCTTCTCTTAATTCCAAAATCTTAGTTGATAATCTTACAAACAATTTTCCTATTTCTGAAGATGTTGTTAATAAGTAATTAGGAATTTAAGGAAGTGAATATAATTGACAGAGAGCAAAGATTAATCTACTGATATCCCATTCATATTTATAGTGTTTTTCCATCGATAATAAAGTCTACAATATTTAGTCAGTTATTCCTTTACTGTTCAAGTAGTTTTAAACAAGTTATGGATTGTACCATATACACATATTCAGAACTCCAAAATTGACCATCTTAAATTTATTTGTTTTCTTCTCTTTCTATATATAATCTAAAAAATATAAATACTTATATATTTAATAATGAGAAATCTATAATTTAAGGAATTAAATTATCTATTTATCCTGGGAAGTTCTCAATTAATGCAATCAATATTGTAGTTACTTAGTTTTGATCTGTTTCATCTGAACCATTCTCTGCAATTGTATAAATCTTCTAAATAAATCTAAAAATTAATGAAATAAATGAATTTCCAAAGAAATCAATTTAAGTTAGGAATGTACTTCCTCCTTTTTAAATATAATTTCTAAATGATCCCAACATTTGTGTAACAAATTCACTACCCCAATCTTTCTTGCATCCTTCTAATAATATATATTATTCTTCTGTAAATCCTTATATACCATATACATTAGTTTCTTATGGTAACCCAATGATTAAGTAACATAAAACTGGATAATAGAACCATAAACCTGGTGTTAATTATTTTTTCTTATAAAGCATTAAGTTTAATATTTCTAATGCTTCATGGATGAAATCACATCCTGACTCTGTTAAGGCAAAGTTAATAATTGGAAATATGACTGGTTCTAATTAAACATAAGATTCTTATTGAAGTGGTGCATTTAAGATTCTCTTTATTGCTTCTAGACATCCAGAAGCAGCCAATTCAGCTTCACCATCATCATCTGAATCACCATCTCCTTAATTTTATTTGTTACAATATTTTTAAAATATTGTTGCAATATGTGCAGCTAATTAATGTGCATATGGTGTAATTTCATTAGTAAAATTCTTTACTATTTCTTCTAATGATCTAACAATTCTTTCATTATCTATCATATCCATTAATTTTATATAAATTTCTAATACTTAGCTTAATTAAGGTCTAATTAAGTCTTAAGCTTCTTTATTTTATAATATTGAACTAAAACTTATTGCTGCTGCTACTCTAACTGGTAATTCTTTATCCAAAATACATTTAGATATTCCTTATACTGCCAATTAAATATTCTATTTATTTTTGAATTCAATTGTTCCATATTCATGAAAGACATGACAAGCACGGGCTCTTAAAAATCCAACTGGATTCTAAAACTCAGGTAAAATATGTTTCTCTAAAATTTATTCCAAACCATCTTTGATTGCATCAATTTTTGAAATTTAATGAACTAAACATTCAATTCCCCAAAGTAAAGCTTCCTTTTTAAGTAAATTTAAAGGTTGATTAGTTAATGGATCTAAATTAGAATTAAAGGCATTTTGACAATAATTAAGAAATTAAATAAGCATTAAATTACCATTTGAATCAGTTTATTAACAAATTTCTTATAAAAGATCATTTGCTGGATTTTTCATATTATATGTTGATAGTGAAAAGTCATCTAATCTTTTAATGTATTCTTCAGGATCATTCTTCCATAATTCATCATCTCTAGGAGTCAATTACATTTTTGGAATAGCAACATGATAAATCAATTTATCATAATGTGCTTTTAATAATTCTTTAGTATTTTCTAATTTAAGAGAATAATATAAATATTTTAGTGCAAATAAACATGTTCTAGGTCCTTAGAATTAAGAATTATCAGTAAGTATTTTATAAAATAATTCCATAAATCCAATTGCATAAGTACTCTTAATATGTTCTGCAAAATCAGCCATATCAGGATCAACCATCTTTTTATTTGCAAATTTCTATATAAATCTTAATACTATTCGACTAGCCCATTTTTTATTTGTCCATATGTATGTCTTTTCTCTTCTTGTTTCTTCTTCAGAATCCTAAGTAAAAGATGCTAATTCTGGTGGAGTTTATGCAGAGATTATTGTCTTAAAAAAGAGCATCCATTTAGCAACAGAATTAAAATCTCTCATATATATTGGCATCATTAAATGAGTGGCATGATGAAATATTTTCAATATAACTTTTACTAATTATCCACTTTATTCATTATAATTTTCTAAAAACTTCTAAATCAAAGATTCTAAAAGTGGAAATGTTGATGCCACTAATGGTTCCAATGGTTTACGATCATTATCCAATAAAAATTAATGAACTTCACATGTTCTACGTAAAGTCAATAAAGCACTCCATAAATCTTCATATGATGTATAGTTCTATAATTTAATAACCAATTATTGCACTAGTTATGGCCAATCCTTAGGAAAATCAATAGCTACTAATTTGTATATCAAGTCTTCATATTATGATCTTAACTTCTTTACTGATATGCATCTATATACAAATTGTAATTTATGACTAACCTTGCTAAAGCATCTATAACTGTTGCTCTAATTAGACCCTTTTCTTCAGGATTCACCACAAAATGTCCAGGTTCCTTCTTTTCTCCCCAATGTCTCTCCAAAAAAGTCTTTAAATTCACTACTGCACTTTATCTAACAACATCTTGTTAAGTTTAGTCATCTACTATTTTCAGTAAAGAAATTGCATATCTAATTATTTAGAGGATTTTAATACAATGGTTGCTTAGAAGCCTACTTTAAAAATGCTTCTCCAGCGTTCACACTTTCTTATGATGTACCATAAGTTAATTGTAAAGCATTTATTAACTATCCCAAGTCTTATGTTTGCATTCACGAACTAAAATTTATTTTTATTTTTTTAAATATTTTCAAAACAATTTGCGCTAAAATTACTTCATTATTTTATGTTTCTCTTATTGTTGATTTTATAATTGGTTAGCTCTTATTTCATTAATAAAGACGAACTCAAGGTACTACCATTTTTAATAAAAGATATTTGATCATTCCTTATCCTAGGCTGCAGACCATGACCTTCTAAATGGAACATACAAAGAATATCTGGCTGGTTAGATTGATGATGGAGATTAAATTATTGCTATTGCATCATTATCCTCAACCTTTAATCAAACTATTCATGTAGCTATTTTAGCACTTAATAAACAATAGACTTATACTGTTTATTCCTTAAACTATGATAAGTTGGTATATATCATTCAAAAATTAATAGCAATTAAAACTATTCACTATAAATAGGTAAAAACCTAAATATATCAATTCCTGTAATTCAATAGCGTTTGATTAAGATCAATATGTCTTGGCATGTGGTTAGAATTATCAATTTAAAAATGGAACATTAATTACTCTACACTATTAAGAATTGCAGAATACCATTTATTTTTAATCTCATTAATATGGATTTATTACTATTACACAAAACTAAATCTTTTATTTTGATTTCAATTTTTAACTTATAAGATAGTAACAACATGAAGCTTAAGCCTTCTTAGTTACTGATTAATACCTTTATTTAGCATAATAATAAAATATTATAATCTTAAATATAAATGATGAGGATGATATAGAATACATATCTTTAGAATGTACTTAAAATATCAAAACATTTGCAGTTTTTTAAGACTATTTATTTGCTCAATGTGAAAAACTCAAACAAATTGATTAAACAGGAAAAATAATAGAATTTCTCTAACCTAATTCTTCATCCCTCACTTAAACTAGAAAGTTTATGATCATTGATAATAATATAGCCTATAACATTAAATACCATTCCCAAATCTATTCTTCTTCTTCAAATAAGATATATACTTTAAACTTTGATGATCACATTATTACTTTCAGGAATAACAATATTTATATTATCTAATTACTTGATTTGAGTATAATTTCAGCAAAAAATGATACAGATAGTTTCAAAATTGGAGAATTAGAATTTATAGTTTTAGATTAAGGTTTAAAGGTGTTAAAGCCTTTTTAATCTTCAAATAATTAATTATAGAAACCTTAAACCAAAACTTTTTATTATAATGAATATGTTATTGGAAAAGATCTAATTGTAGGAAAAGATGGAATAGATTCTGGGCCCCTTGAAAAAATCTTAAATACTCAGCAATTAAATACAGATAATTTAATATCTGTTATTAAATATTAGTATGAAAAGATTGTTTTCTTTTTTCTAGAAGAGTAAACTATTTATGCTGATATCTGCTAATTTAATGAAATCAATATTGAATATCATTGTATAGATTCTTATATCTTCACAAGAGTCGAATCACCAATTAACAATTTTTAAACAATTTATAATTAATTGACTGATTAATTCGTTGTTGCATATTGCACTGAAAATACACCAGGATTACATATTTTTATTGATGATAACTTGTATATTGAGAAAGATGATTTCGTTAAATATTTTTTGGGCTAAGAATTCTTAATACTTGTAAAAAAATAAAGCAAATAATGGATAGAAATCTTTAGATTGTAAGTCGAAATTTATGATTTAGAAGCCAAATTATTTATAAATGAAAATATCATTTAAATAGCATTTGGAACTGATGAACTCTATATTTTGGATGATAATAATTAAGTTTCAGTAATAGTAGAATCAATTTATGGTTGGTAATTAGTGTTTATTTAAAAGTTCACTTAATAAATTTAATCCATAAATTATTCTGATAATTAATTGATTATTATAACTGATTAAGAAATATTTATATACTCAGAACATTAAATCAGAGGAATTGTCTAATACAATATTCCTTAACCTAAAGTATTTTATTCAACTGATAAATATCTCTATATTACTAATTCAACTCACATAATTTAATTCACTTTTGCATAACATTAAGCTCTATCCAATTCTATATTAAGAATAATATAATAGCCATTAAATTAAAAGCTTTTTATAATTAGTTATCCATCTTTGGAACTATTATTTTTTAATAATAAAGTTT
This sequence comes from Paramecium biaurelia, assembly GCA_000733385.1. Taxonomy (NCBI): domain Eukaryota; phylum Ciliophora; class Oligohymenophorea; order Peniculida; family Parameciidae; genus Paramecium; species Paramecium biaurelia. Next base: position 48,979 of record JPFL01000312.1, read on the forward strand.
TAGGACTTTAAGATTAAAAGCATTTTACAATATCTACATACTCTTAAAGAGAATAGTATTTTAATTTGTTAACCAAAAAATTGTAGTTCTCCAATTCATTTAATGAATCGATTGAAATTGAAACCACTGTTGTTGGAACACAATTAGCATTGAGAGTGATACCATATTCATTAGAAAATCTATTAAAGCCCTTAAATAGAATAAATATATGGGAAATTTTTGACGGGCCCATTTCAAATATCTATATCAAAGAAATAGATCAGGCTTCATTAAGATAAATGATATCTAAAAGTAAAATGATGGCTCCCTAATTAACTGAAAATAAAATAATTGATCTTATATACTTATAATAAGATGAGACTTTAATGTTTCATTCTCAATTACTTTAGCTCTGTAAATTAAATAAGGAATGTAAAACTTTAAAATTAGTTGAAGATCAAAAATGCAATTATTTAGATTAATCTTAATAGTATGGATTTCTAATTTGCTAAAATTATTTCTTATATTTTAATAAATAATCACCTAAAGATATTTAAAAATTCAATACAGATTTCACTAAAATATAGAAATTAAGTTTTGATTAAAATTAAGTAGCTATATATGGTCAAAGTAATTTAACTACTAACATTGCAATTTATCAAAATTTTAAATTAATTTATTCCAAGTAGACTAATGATTTGTAAGATATACTTATTATTAATAATACTCTCTTTTAATTAAAGAAAAGTGAATTAATAATTATAGATTCTAACCTCAATAGTGTATCGATTAAATTACTAGAAGAATTGTGTAAATATAATGATTCAAAGCTTTTTATCGACACTGAATTTAGTTAAATTAAGTATCTATCAAATAATAATTATCTTATCACAACAAACAATGGACCAACATTTTAAATTGAAATTACTATTGATAACAAAGTTTAAGTAATTAAGAGATATTCATCAATTCCTGGATATTTTCCTTTAGAATTGACTAAAATAAGTGATAAAATCTTTTCAATTGTTTTTTCTAATTATTAGCAAGTTTATGCAGTTTTTTATTAGATTTAGAAATAAAATTTGATTCCTTATTTTTAATCTATATAATTAGGAAAAAAGATATCGTAAAATTATATACGTAAAAGTTAAGAAAATCGTTTAGTAATAAGGGATATATTAAATAAAACTTAATTGATAGAATATGATGTAAATTATGATGTAATAATTTGTATAATATTATAAGGCACAAATAATATCCAAAAAGAAAACAGAAGAGTCTTTAGGTTTAACATTTGTTGCTGAAAATTTTGATTTCGAGTCAATTAATGAGACAATAAAATTAAAAATTAAAATAATAGATGAAGAGGAGTAATAAATCATTTTATTTTAAGGATTAATAATTAAGAATAGCTTAATTTATTAGAGATCTTTGGATATTCATTTTTTGGATTGGTTTTACTTTTAATCATACTCTTGATAGCCAGATAAATAAGGAGGTATTGGCTATTAAAAAATTTCAATGAAAAAGAGAAAAAGAGATTTGACGAAGAAAAAGTAGAATATAGTTGATATATTGATATAAATCCTTGGCAATTATTATTAATAATATTCAGAAATTTGATTTATTTTCTTATAATTAAAGTATGCTATTTATTTCTGATTGATTATTCTGAGTTAAATACTATGATCAATTTGGTAGAATTCAATAGTATGATTATGATTCTGGTTATGAAAGGAACAAATAGTAAATAAATAAATAAAGGAATAAACATCATAGAGGGGATTATGAATGAAGAAATAATATATAGTTATATGAATAAATGAATTAATTATTATGATTATTGGAGAGAGTGATCTTTATCAATTGATATAATCAATAAACAAGAGATCAATGTTTAAAACAAAGTTTGATCTAGAGTTTATTGATCTAAGTCTTAAGGATGTTCCATTTTTTCATGATTTAAGAAAATAAGTAGGAGAAACTCAATATTAATAAATTTTGAGAGAACTTCAATATGAATGCCATATACCTTATGAGCCTTAAGTTAACATAGGTGATATGAGCACAAAGTTTTACTTTATTTTGAGTGGGAAGTTTTTGGTGTTGACTAGAAGTTATATTACTTATTAAGATATTGTAATGAATGCAGAACTGTAAGGAATATAAAAATATATGTGATAGATAAAACGTATTGACTCAAAGATTCTCAGATTTGACTCCTTAAGGTTATCTGTACCCAGGATAGCATTTTGGAGAATAGGTAATGATGTTTGATCAATCTCACACCCAAACTATATTGCCTTTAGAGAAGTCTCATTTAATAGTGATAAAGAGGGATGTTTATAGAAGAATTAAAGGTAAATGGAATTATAGATTTTAGATATTTAATCTCGAAAGTAAGATGCAGAGAAATTTGCATTATTATCAACAGTTCCATTGTTTAGTAAATGGTCAGCTAAGACACTGAGATAATTACTTTGTGATATTAGTGAAATAAACTTCATCCCAAATTAATTAATATATTAATAAGGAGATCAAGTTGATGCAGTATATATTATTGTAGATGGTGAAGTTTAATTATTTAGATAGTACAACAAGAATATTCATCCAATTTCAATTCTAGGTTGTAAGGAGTGTTTTGGAGATGATGAAATCTTAAGTTAATTTAGAAGTCATAGTGCTAAATCTATAAACTGTGTTCGACTTTTTAAAATATTTAGAAATAAATTTTTAGATCATATTCCTATTCATTGTGAAGGGAATAACCTTTCAAATCTCTAAAGCTTTGCCACCTAATCATAAGTTTTTAATCGTCCTATTCTCTCTAATAATCAAACTCTTAATAAATTTTCTCTGTATTAATCTTAGAATGAAGAGTTAAGAATATATAGATCAGAATCATTGAAATCATTCAATTCACCAGCTAAAGTATGGCAAAAAGTAATGAATAAAAAAAAAGAGAAGAGTAGAACTTATTAAACTATTTCATCAACGTAACAAGTTCATGATTTGTTAAGGAGAAATTACAGACATTCAGATGAGTCTTTACAAGTCTAAAAAGTTTATAATAGTCAATCTCCAAAGGTCAAATTTGTAAATACTCCTTCCTGCATAGATGAAATTACTAATGAAGGTAAATACAGAATACATGCAAATGGAAAATATGATAAAACAAATTATCTCATGGGTTAAATAAAATTGAGATCAATTACATAATAAGTTTGGAAAAAATAACTTGACAAAATTAAATGAACTTAATTATTAATAATCTATCAATGAATTATTATAATATTCTTCATTTCATTTTAAATTTTAGAATAAATATTTCAAAACTACTCCAGTTAATCTTTAATTATACTTCTTTTTACATCAATAATAATCAAAAGGGAAAAATAATAAAATCCTTCAACCTTAAAATTATAATATTTAGAGTATAAGATCATCAAAGTATATGAACAGTGAGAATATAAAAAAAGAAACTTAATCTTTCTTGTAAATATAAAAATAAGTAAATTTATTAACATAATATTTTGTGTAATTATTAATTCATATTAAACTAGTCACTAATGCAGCGTAACTCACAGATGAATCATTTGATTTTATCACTTCATTTGATTAATTGTATTTAGTTAATTATGTTTTTAATTATAATTTACTAAGGTTAATTATCTAAACTTCAAATTAAGATTACATTTAGTAAAACACAGATTGGATGTCTACCACAAATAGTATTCTCTGTATCTTCAAGATATTTATAAAATTCTTTAAGATTATGTGATTCAATCAATTTAATTGCTTATCCATCTAATTATGCTATTGATTAATGAATTTCTCCATGTTCTTTATTATAAAGAGTATATTGGAATCTAAATTGATAATATTATGAATTGACCTCTTTCCCCAATGACAAAAATCAGATGATATGACAAACACTGTGTTTGGATCAACAAAATATTTAACTAGTACATTTGCAACTTAAGCATCCTATTACTCAGTAGTTGCACCAACCATTATTGGAATTAGTTTGCATTATGGAAATAGTTTATAGATAAATGGTAAATGCATTTCTAAACTATGTTCTTGTTCCTCAATTTCTTTATTTGTAAACACAAAATTTTTTTTCAACTCTGCACTTATTTGCTTTATTGCTAAAAGATCAACAAATGTAAATACTAGGTTAATCTAATTCAATATTGCCAAGTGGAGTTTCATACATATCTAGTTCAGATAAGCCTATTCCTTTGATATAAGTATGATGACATGGTCCAAGTAAAAAGACTCTCATTCTAAAATAATTTAATATGAAAGTTTATTACTTTTCTTTTTAAATTAAGTGTTAATATGCAAAGGCAGCTGTTGGTCCTGAATATGAAAATCCAGCATGTCTATAATGTTTATAAATAATTTACGGTCCAATAATGGCTTTTATGTTTGGTATTGGTTCTCCTTTGGCTTTTGATAAGAATTCGTTTAACTAAGCATCCAATTACTTACCTTAAGATTAATGGTAAAATATTTACCATCTCCGATATACCAACTACCTGCATGAGAAGCTTCTCTAATTTTTTAAGATGTTTAAAACATCAAATTACAATATTTATAAGATAAATGATTGCGTAATTTTGCATTTATCTTGAAACATATAAAGAGATAAGTACTCTAATGGTAAGGAAAGAGTTTCTTGTTTTAAGAATATGCGAAATGATCAATGGTTACTTGTTTAATTAATATGTGGAATACTAAATAAAGATATTAATAATTAATAATGAACTTCTTTAGGTCCCAAACAATGGGCTATTACAAATTGATAATTCCAAGAGAGAGTGCTTGGAATGTCATGAATGAATTGGCAGAATTAGATTGCATTCATGTTGTTGATTATGATCCAACATTGCCTATGATCAATAGACCATTTGCTAATTATATTAAGAGATGCGATGACTTGTTAATAAAATTATCTCTAATTGATCATGAGATGAAGAAATACTAAAAGAAGATCACGTATTGCAAGGATGTCAATTTTTTAATCAAAAATTTCAAGTAATTAATCAAGGAAAGGTAAATCAATCCTTTGAATTCTCAAGGTCTCAAGCCAGTCATACATATTTGGATGAGATTGAAAATGATATAGACAAAAAACATCAGTAACTTATTGAATAAAGTACTAATATGGAAAATCTTCATGAACGCAGAAACAAACTGATTGAACACAAATCAGTCTTGCGAAAAGGAGAAGAATTATTAGGATAGTCATTTTTCTAACCGTATAAACTTCATATATTTAAGTGCTAATTATGTAGCTGAAGGATATGTAAATTTGTAAGGAAAAGAATTGGATGACATCAAAGTGTTATAAGGATCTGTTAAATTTAATTATTTAGTTGGTGTCATCAATAAGGAAGACTAAATTAGATTCAAGAGAATTATTTTTCGTATTACTAAAGGTAATGCTTGGATGAATACAATGGATATTGAAAGTGATTAAATAGTTGACACTTAAAATGTAAAATTAAACATAATTAAACAAGGATGACAAATAAATTATTAAAAGTGTTTTTGTAGTTGTCTATCCAGGTGGAGGAGGTTCTAATGTTATCACAAACAAACTTAATAAAATTTGTGAATCATTTTAGGTTGCTAAATATACATTCCCTGAAAATAATGTGGTATTCTAAGAAAAATTAAGATAAATTGAAACAGAATTAGTTGAAACTAGAAATGTACATATTCTTAATTTAAATTTAATAGTTATTAGAAATGACAAAGAATTAAGTTGAAGCTTATCTTGATGATTTCTAAAGAGTTTATAAAAACTCTAATTGTTCATAATTAGAAGAATTAAAATTATTTTTGGTTAAAGAAAAATATCTTTATACTCAATTGAATTATTTGAGAGTTTAAGGAAGTGTACTTTATGGTTCAATTTGGTTACCTTAAGGAGCTGATATAAAAGTAGATTAGGCATTAAGAGAAGTTCAAACTAATTATGAAGGTCTGCCAACAGGATAATTATAAATATCACCGCCTGAAGGTACAAAGCCACCTCCAACATATTTTGAGACTAATGATGTCACTTGGGGCTTCTAAGAAATAGTTAATACTTATGGTATGCCAAGATATAAGGAAATTAATCCAGGATTATTTACTGTGATGTCTTTTCCATTTTTATTTGGTGTAATGTTTGCTGATATTGGACATGGGTATATTTTAATATCATATTATTTTAGATTTTGTTTATTGTTATTAGGAATATATTTATGTGTCTTTAATAAGGAAATCAAAGAATCAGATTCTTTATTGAAACATGCTCTAATTGTTAGACATATGGTGTTGATGATGGGATTTTGGGCATTTTACAATGGATGGATCTATAATGATTTTATGTCTGTTCCAATCAATTTATTTGGATCTTGTTATAAAGAAACTTAAGATTAATTGGATCCAAACAGAGAGTCATGGGTTTTAAAAGATGAAAGTTGTGTATATCCATTCGGTATAGATCCAGTCTGGATGTGTGTACCTAATGAATTAACATTTATGAATTCATACAAAATGAAATTAGCTGTTATTATTGGTGTTATTCAAATGACATTTGGTATTATTTTGAAAGGAGTTAATACAATATACTTTTCAAATTGGATAGATTTTATTTTTGAATTCATTCCTTAATTAATATTCTTTATTTGCACATTTGGTTGGATGGACTTTTTAATTATTTATAAATGGTTTGTGAATTGGAATGGAAAAACAGATTAAGCTCCAAGTGTAATTACTTTAATGATTAATATGATTCTTGCACCAGGTAAATAGGTGAATCCACCTTTATGGGGAGATGGTGTATCAGAAGCATCTACTTAAACAGCAATGTTGTTGATAGCACTCTTTTGCATTCCTATTATTCTACTTCCAAAACCACTCATAATTAATGCTAGAAATAAAAAGCATCAAGCTCAAAGTTCAAATAATCTAACAGAAAGTATGAACAAGGATCTATACTAAAAAATTAATGAAGTAATATTTCATATAATATTGCTTTAAGGATTCTGAAGGCACTAATGAGAATTCCTCAATTCATGCTGAATCCTCTGGTGGTGGTGAACATCACGAAGAATTTGGTGATATATTTGTACATCAAGTAATTGAAACTATTGAATTTGTATTGGGATCTATTTCAAATACAGCCTCTTATCTAAGATTATGGGCATTATCTTTGGCTCATGGTTAATTAGCAGAGGTCTTCTTTTAAATGTGTTTGAATGGAGGTATTAGTAATGGAAATTTTGTTGGTGCAATCAGAGTATTCTTATTCAGTTTATTAATCTCTAGCTTTTAATTGGTTATTGTGTCTTCTCTATGGCTACTTTCGGAGTTTTGATGATGATGGATGTAATGGAATGTTTTCTTCATGCTTTGCGTCTCCATTGGGTTGAATTTTAGAGCAAATTCTTCAAAGCCGATGGATATGCATTTGAAAAATGTTCATATGCTAAAGTAATGTAAGACAATGCAGTTCCTAAGGAAGAATGATATATTATTAATTTATATATATCATACAACAGTATTATATTAATATTTTTAATTTCCTTATATTTTTAGGAATTTATGAATTAATAGGTTTATTATGATGATATTTGATACATTAAATTCTCATTTTCCTAGGTGACTGAAGGGAATAATAATTTTTTTCCATCCTGGGTGATTTTTTGCAAGTTTTCTTGAAATCATTTCTGCTAACCAAATAACATTTCTAATTTCTTATTCTTTAAGCTTTAAATAAGAATAAAAGACCTAATATAAATAGTAAAAATACTCCATATGAACCTTATCCATCAAATGCAAGAGCATATCTTCTACATTCATCATCATACATTATATCATCAAGTGTTCTATATATTATTAGATATAAAAAATTACTTTGTTTATACATTGAATTCTTCTCTCTTCAAAGGATCTGGAGCATCTTTAAGTAAATCCCTATAATTATCACAACCTTTGACAGCTTCTCTAAGTGTATCCAAAGTCATAGCTTATAAATACAACTTTTCACAATCAGGATATAAGTTTCCAATAGTTGGACATAATTATTTTCTTGTTGTTATAATTTTTGCTGCTGTATTAAGATCCCTATTTCCTATTGAATTGTAAATAACTTATATGGTTTTAAAATCAGCTTCAAATTTTAATAATTCTAAAAGTGCTTCCATTGATGTTGGCATTAACTAAGTAAATTAAATGATATACTTCCTCTTCGCAAAAACAAATAAAAATCTTCCAACCACATCTTTTTAAGTGAAGTTCTGATGTACTCAGGTTTCATTTCTCTGAATAAATTTTGGATGTCATTCAAAGTTCTGTTTTCATGTAAATTCTCAATAGATTCTTCCAAGAATTTCATAAAATAAACACCAATAGGTGTATCAATGAGTACATCTCTATATAAACTGCTATAATCATCTCCTTCAAGAACTTTAATATTTTTGATTTCAGGAAACCAACCAAGAGGATCAATATTACTCAAAAGGATTTCAATATCAATTTTATTCTTCAGTCCTTCTATCATATTGACTACATTATCAATCATAAAACGACATCTTTTATAATGAATTAATGAATCATACCTCAAATGAAATAAGTATTTTGTAAGTGTTCCAGTTGATTGTGCTTCAATATACTCAAATTCATCAGCTAATTTCTTCTTAAGTCTCTATCTTAGAATTGATGTAGGTATTTAAGGATTATCAGCTTATAAGCAATTCTATATTAATAATTGTCATGTTTACTTAATAATCTGTTTCTTCCAAGAAAGACTTTAATTCTGGAATTGAAGCACAATTCTTCATCTATTAATATTGAGCTTCAGTCAAGAAACTTGCTCTCAATCCTCTGATTATTGCTTCGGCATAACCATCATCAACCCCAAAAACACAAAGATCCATAAAATTTAATTTATTAAATGTCTATGCACTCCATGAATTCAAATATGGATAGGGATAATCCTGAACATGTTCCAATAAATATCAATTAGACAGAGAATAAGAAACAATAATGTTGTAATCATAATCATTAACATGATAATTAACATGATCATTAACATCATCATTAACATGATCATTAACATAATCATTAGCATCATCATCAACATTCATTTAATCCTTTTGCAAATGTTCCAAAAGAAATGAAAGTCTTTATTTGGTATGCTATACTTAATGGTGATTATGGTATGAACATCTTTATGCAATTACCTATGATGGCTCAAGGATATTATTTTTACATGATGGCATAGTATTCTAATCATACTATAAATTAGCTAGGCTATCTTGACACCTATTTATAAACTTAATGGGTATTTAAATTAAGTTATGCCAGACAACATTCTGAGATAAATATTTGGAGGACTTGCCATCTATTATTTTATTGTTCATGGTTTTTTACTCTACTTAAATTATGAAACATATCCTGAATTGGTATCAATACAAAATTTATAATCTAGAATTACATTTTGTATATCACTTATGCTCTTTTTACTTCTTATTTCTTAGTTTTATTATGTCCGGCAGGTTAATTTAAATAAGCGGATTTCAAAGAACTTTTAGATAAAACACCAGAATTATTCACACTCTCTAAAATGAATAGAAACATATGTGTTTTGTGCTCAATCCCAAAAGTTGTTCGAGCCTAACATTGTTTATATTGTCAAAAGTATCTCATAATATTAATTTAGATGTATTAAAAAATGGGAATTTCATTCTATGCAATTAAACACATGTATTGGTCTATACAATTATCTATTCCTCATTTTCTATCTTATTTTTTGGACTTTATATTGTTTTGTTATACTCAGATAATTTACATTAGCAGAAAGAACACAAGAAAAGTCTTATTTGGATTTGCTCATTATAGTTATCTATATCTAGCAAATCTATCTTTTTGGTCAATAATATTTATTGTGTTTATTGAGAGTAATATTTCTAATCATAATCTTAGATTTCCTATAACATAACTCCATCAGAATTAGGATAATGGAGAAGATATCCCTATCTATGGGCTAATGAGAGGGGAATGTTTAGAAATCATTTTGATAAAGGAATTATAAATAATTGGATATCCTTCTTTAAACCTCTTTTTACTAGCAAAGGAGTGGGAAATTGGGCTACTAATAAATATATAAATATTACTGATATTCCTGATCATCCTCTTGGAGAAAAGGCTTAATAAGCTATAGATTAATAAATTCGACAAATAAGAATGATGGAAAAAGATTTACTAAGAAGATAAGCCACTGGTGATGAATCAGAAGGTCTATTGAATTAGTGAGAAAATATTTTTGTGGTTTTAGAATATAAAGGTTTTATATTTTAATTTCGAATTTATTAAATTTCAATCGTCATAATTTATCCTTCCTAACTAATTAAAACTTTATATAAACAAAAAAAATATTTTCCTAAAATTTATTATTTAATTTTAGGAAGACAGAATATTTTAAATGGGATCACAATTATTTAAAAAAGGAGTAGATAAACTTTAACCACCAACTAAGTCATTCTTTGAATTTGAACTTAATAACATTGATGGTTAGAAAACATAACTTTCTTAATTCAAAGGAAAAAAAGCTTATATTTGCGTAAATGTTGCCTGTTCTTGTGGGTTAACTTCTTCTAATTACAGCGAACTTGTTGAACTATATAAATCATATAGGTATTAAATAGTCAAAATGATTAGTGCATAAGGTTTAGAGATTTTAGGATTTCCATGTAATTAATTTATGGGACAGGAATCAAAACCTGAACCTGAAATAAAAGAGTTTGTTCTATCCAAATATGGAGTTTCCTTTCCATTGTTTTAGTAATGATTTTAAAAAATATTTAAGAAAAATTGAAGTTAATGGTTAAAACACTCATGAGATTTATAGATATTTAAGATTAAACAGTTCACTAAAAGTAAACTCTAATGAAGCTAAAGAAGTACCATGGAATTTTGGAAAATTCCTACTTAATTCATAGGGTTAGGTAGTGAAATTTTATGAGCCAGATGTTAAACCAAAAGAAATGTAATAAGAAATTGAGAAATTATTAAATCAATGATATATTATTATTAATAATAATACTTATGAAAACATTAATAATAAGTATTTTTTAATCTAATTAATTATCGCATAAAATAAGATTATATTTTGTTCTCAAAGATTCTTAATTAATTATCTTTTAAAGTTATTATTATATAGATCTATAACATTAGATTTCTATTTAATTAAATAGTACTAACATTCTTACTATAATCAATTTTCTATATTAAATAAATAATATAAATAGACTAAGAGCATTAATTATATATTGTAAATAATTTAAGTACTATTAAATTATTTAATTTTACTTATTTATAGAAAACCATAAATGTTTATAATTAATGCATATTAACTATATGTATATGTCTTGATATTCATTATTACATAATCATTATCAATTAATAATAATCTATTGGAGAATAAATAAGGAAATTAAGATGAGCATTTATAGTGTGTGCATTTTTAACTTAAATAATAACTAAAGTAAGTTTTTTCAGTGAATCAGTTTCGAGAGTCTAATTTAATTATTAAACATTTAGAAAAAAGTAAGGAGTTTTTTCATTTATATTCATCATATTTGTTATGAATTTTAATTAATTATGGGTATTGGCCCCATTTTCTATTGTGATATTGATCATCGCATACTTGGAAATAATGATGATTTACGTAAACTAGAGTTCTTAATATAGATATTCATAATTCCAGAGGAAAAGGAAATTCTTTTGTTGATTTTACATCATTTATTATTGTTGGCTGTTATATACTCATTTTACAAAACATCCACTACTAAGCCAGGATCACCAACATAAACTGATACTGAAGGTGACCCTTTGACTACTTAAAGGAAAACCTGTAAATTTTGTTAACACAATAAACCCATGCGATGTCATCATTGCAGACAATGTAATAAATGCGTATTAAGAATGGATCATCATTGTCCTTGGGTGAATAACTGTATAGGGGAGAACAATTATAAATATTTTTTTTGCTTAGTTTTTTATGCTAGTAACTTAAAATGAATATTTAGAGCCTTAACATCAGTTGTTTACTTTTGCATATATTTCAATAAAATTTTAAAAAATCCCCCAACTGGGAAGATTGATACATACTTTATAATATTTGCTGCTACTCTAAGCTTTACATTAATGATTGTCTTATTTTTATTCTTAGCATTTCATACAAAGTATAAAATATATGTAAATAAAAAGATTAATAAGTAATAATCAAACAACACTAGAATACTTTGAAAAATAGAGAGAACACTACAATAAAGATATAGTATCTAATTGTAATGAATTTTTGGGGCCTGGATGTTGGCTAATCCCTAATTGAAATATAAAAATTTATTATTTTTATTCCATTTTAATTAGAATTAAATCATAAATAATTAATTAATACTTGAATGAAGAAGTTAGCAGAATTGACAAATAAAGAAATCATTCATTTATTAAAAAACCAAGCCCATTTAGAATTATAATCTAGTTTCTTATATCTTTAATATGCATATTGGTTTGATAATAACAATTTTGAAGGAATTGGAAAATATTTCAAAGCGGAAAGTGATGAAGAAAGAAAACATAGTGTTTAGATATTTGATTACTTAAATGTAAGAGGTGTTCAAGTGACAATAGAACCATAATCAACAGCTTTTTTAAATCTAAAAACTCATTTTGAAAAACCTGGAGATTATTTTGAAGCTTATTTAGCCAGAGAACATTTCAATTATTCCTAACTTGATTAAATTGGAAAATAGGCATAATAAAATTAAGAGATATTAACTCATAAATTTATAGGTTCAATGTTAGAAGATCAAGCATCATCAGTGGATGAAGCAGAAAAATTATATGCTAAAGCCTAAGCTTATTCTGCTTTTCCTGGATTGTTTTATCATTTAGATGCATAAATTAAGAAAGGAAACCAGTCATTTGATACATGGAAATCAAAGTGATTATTATTTGAAATATATATTTCTTAAGGATTTTAAAATATCATATTTTTTAAAACTTTTTGTGAAGATAAATAATTTAATTACTTTTTTTGTTTTATAATATGAAACAATAATTTTTATTTCATTTATATAATAGTATATTATTAATTTATATTATCTGATTAAAATAAAAAAAGATCCGTAATATATATTTAGATGACATACTTTTTATAAGAATTAATTAATATATTCTAAGATATTCAACATGTAGTGTTTAAGAACTTTGAGATACTTTTCTGTATGGTCTTAAGTGCCTATGGGACCAGCTGACCCTATTTTAGGAGTGGCTGCTTAATTCAAGGCTGATCCAAGCACTCAAAAAGTAAATCTAAGTATAGGAGCTTATCGTGATAATGATGGAAAGCCAGTAGTACTTGAATCAGTTAAGAAAGTAATTAAATATATATATAAAATAGGCTGAATAAATAATAAAGGAGAAGAAATTAGACAATGAATATCTTCCAGTTGAAGGACTTCAATCATTTATTGATGCTTCTATAAAATTAGGTTATGGAGATGCTTACTATGCTTAAAATGGGAAAAGTATTGCAGGTTTGTTAAGTATTGAGTGGAACAGGAGCAGTTAGACTTGGATTTGAATTTGCTAAGAAATTCATGCCTTAAGGAACAAAAGTATATATGCCAAATCCAACATGGCCAAATCATCATAATATTGCTAGAATGGCAGGATTAGAAATTTTAGAATATCGTTATTTTGATTAAAAAACACGTGGAGTTGATTTCACAGGATTAGTAGAAGATTTAAATAAAGCATAAAATGGATCAGTTATCTTATTCCATGCTTGTGCTCATAATCCAACTGGTTGTGATTTGACTACAGCCTAATGGACATAATTATTAGATTTGACCAAAAAGAAGAATTTCCTTCCATTCTTTGATATGGCTTATTAAGGTTTCACAAGTGGAGATGTTAATAAAGATGCAGAAGCAGTTAGAATGTTTACAAATTAAGGAGTTCCTATTGTTTTAGGATAATCTTTTGCTAAAAATATGGGATTATATGGATAAAGAACAGGATGTCTAAGTTTTGTATGTGGTAATTCATAAGAAAGAGAAAAAGTTGTTTCATAATTGAAATTATTAGCTAGACCATTATGGTCAAGTCCTCCACTTCATGGAGCTAGAATAGCTGACATAATTTTAAATACACCAGAATTGAATTAATTATGGTTATCAGAAGTTAAAATGATGGCAAATAGAATTCAATTAATGAGAGTAAGTTTAGCCAACACTTTAAAGAATTTAGGATCTCCTCATGAATGGTCTCATATTTCCAAGTAAATTGGTATGTTTGCATTTACTGTAATTTTTAAATTAATATTTTAAGGGTGTTGGTCCAGATCATGTAAAAGAATTGATTGCCAAATATCACATTTATTTATTAAGTAGTGGAAGAATTTCTATTGCAGGATTGAATGAAGGAAATGTTAAGTATGTTGCTGAAGCATTCCATGATGTTACAAAGAATACAAAATTGTGAAGTATTAATCAATTATTAATATAACATTATTATTATTGGTATAATTTTAGCAGTATTCCATAATTATCTCATCATATCTAAGCCTATTTTGATTGAAATTTACAAAAGAGTATATTTAAGTCAAGATTTCATTAAAACTATCTAAATATTAAGCTAATCAATTAGATTGATTATAATATTGATAATTAATAATGCTCAATAAGTACACTCTTGAATTTCTATTCAAGGATTAAGCTGAACAATACGAAAACTATTCAAAATCATCTAAACTAAGAGAAGTAACATACTTCACAATTTATTCAGTTGTAATCATTTAACTCTACTATAGTCCTTTTCAATTCTAAACGTTATAAAATTTATCTTAAGAGATTCTATTCCATATTCAATACTAAGTGGAATATCTATTTTTGCAATATTGATACTATGGAAAATACTATAAAAAAAACCTCACTTAATCAATTTAATTGTAACAATTTATTAAGTGTTTATGCTTTGTGCTTTTAAAATGCCATAATTATTTGAAGGTACATCTAATCCAACTTTAGATTAATCTTGGTATTATGGATTTTAATGTGGATATTTACATTTTAGTATTTATCTTTTAAGTGCTAATTTCATTTATCAAACCTTTCTTCTGATTATTGTTATTGGACTACACTTATATTAAGATAATATTGATATTAAAGATGGAATTATAAATATATTTCTCTTTGTTTTTTTACTTATAAGTATGATTGCAATCAAATACAATTATGAAAAAACTAAAAAAGAATAATATGTTTAAAGTTGTCAATAAGAAAGGTGGGAATAATTATTATCTAAAGTATTATCAAGTTCAATTTTGCTTGTATCACATGATAAGAAATAAGATTAATTGTAACTTGAGAAGGAAAATAAATTTTCATAAATTTTATTTAGATTAAATGATAGTGAAAATTTACGATAATTGTTGAGATAAGTATATGAATTTCTAGATATTATTAGTTAATTATATCATCAAGTAGAGATCCAGATGATAGTGTTTCAAATTTAGTTCATATGAATTTGGAAACTACATTAAGAAGATTCTTAATACATACTCAAGAATTTGCAGATTCTTTTAAAACTTATAAATATACTGTTTAACATTAATAAACATAGAAATTATATAATGTCAAAATACTTAGATGTGTATTTAATAATAAATTATAATGTTTATTGATCATTGATCCAAAAAAAAAATATTTTTATCATTAAACATAAGTTTTATGGAGTATACTTAAGAATATAACTGAAACGGCAAATGAATAGTCACGTATTTTAATTAAAATGCTAAATAAATTTAATCAAATTTCTATTAAATAGAGATTTCCAGATTAGAAATTCCATTTTAATCACAATTTCATACAGAATATTTTAATTATTTTTTAAAACAAATCTAATCGTCTCAAATTATAGGATATAACTTAAAATTTATTATAAACTACACTTGATCCTTTAATTGGACATGATTCTTCAAAAGTATAACTTGTAAAGTCATTTATTCATGATATATCCATAATTCAATAATTATTAATTTCATGCTTTTACATAATTTAGTAAATATTTAAAGATCTAAAAATTCTACAAATACTTATAGAGAATTAAAATACAGAAATACTTTTCACTATTAAAATAAAAGAAAGAGATAAAGTTATTCAAACAAAGATTTTAGAGATTTTACAAACAAATTGGGTTAAGTCTTCTAAAGGATTTTTTCATAAAACTACTGTTCATTAATCACTTTTAGAAAGAATGAGTTATTTGACATAATAGTTTTAGATACCTATAAATTTGCTACTAAATATAAGTATTACATAATTAATTCTCTCTGAGTTTGGAGTTTATAATCATTTAGATATTATACAAGCTAATAATGAATTTACTTTTACATTTTCCTTAATATCATAAATTTAATGATTTATTATTTAAATTCCTTAACTTATATATTTATAATTAATAAAATAAAAAAATGTAATTAATAGCTGTGTTAATAGCTGCATATAATCCAGTTGAAAAGAAAGTTATTATGCTAACACGATATTATGAATTGAATTCAGTAGGAATATTCTATAGAAATACAGTGAAGGATTCAATGAAATTTGTTTGTAGAGAATCAGTCATTGGATTAGACAAAGGAACTAGGTAATCTATTAAATTTATTTGAAGACATTCCGTTCTACATGAAGATAAATATTGTCATATATAAATGGGTTATGGAAGTGATAAATTAGGAGCTTATGCATTTTGTGATTAAGATTACCCTAAAAGAATAGCATTTGCTTTTTTAAATGCTGTTTTATAAGCTTTTTAGAAAAAAGTAGGAGATGAATGGAAAAAATACAAAGAAGATGAAAGTTTAGAAGTTCTAGAAATTAAATAAGTATTAATTTTAAATAAACAAAAAGTTATTTTAAGAGTATTAAGATCCAAAAAATGTAGATAAAGTTTTACTTGCTTAAACAAAAGTAGATGAAACCAATATAATTTTACATGAGAATATAAAAAAACTTTTGGAAAGATAGGGTGATTTAGATTAATTAGTTGCAAAGAGTAATGATTTATCTGCTGGTGCAAAAATGTTCTATAAATAGTCTAAAGATATGAATAAGAAGAGTTGTTGTGACATTTTTTGAATTTTCATATTATTTGAAAAGAGATATAATTTATAATAATTCAAACTTTATTGTGTATACTATATTTTGTTTTATTAAAAACCTTTCTAAACTCTTACATATAGACAGAATTGCTTTTTCGAATATTTTAAGAGTCTTGTCTTTAAGTTAACTTGGATGGTATTAATGATTATCTATGTGTAGAAGATATCCTAGACTTTGAATCATCATTCATGGTTTTACAGATGTGTAAAAAGCTTTACTATTATTTTTACATCTAATAAATTATACATGTACTTGTTATTTCATGAGATTAACTATAGATCCTTAATATGGATTGGTTGTGTTATGAGATGATTAAGTTTTATGTCTTAAATTTGATTGAAAACCTTCATTTTCTAAATTAATTTTCAATCTCATTTATTATTTAAGATATGATTCTGAAATATATTATTTATTATTTTACTTTAAGGTTACTAAGATTAATGATTTGACTCTGATTATTTGATACTACGATAACTTTTAGACTGATTATTTAGTGTAGCTGTTTTATTTTGTTGTTTTAAAAAATAATCTAATTATTGTGTTTAATTCCTTTAAATTTTAGTATCATCTTATTATTAGGTATGATGATGTTATATAGTTTTTCTGTAAATTTTATAATTTCACAAGCTTACATACTTAGTTGGGTTACTACAAACAGCAAATGTTCGTTCCAATGATTTACATATTGTTTAAGGTTTATTACAAGTATTTACATTAGAACTAACAACTAGGATGTTGTCAAAGAAACTATCATTCATATTCATCTATTTTGAATTTAAATATTATTAAAATAAAATGAATTAAGAAAAACACAAAAAATAATATTGGAATCATTTTATAGCTGGTTTAGTTGGAGGATTCATCAGTGTAACTGTATGTCATCCTTTAGAAGTAGCAAGAAGTAGATTAAATCTCTAAGTAATAAATTAAAAAATTTAAGAATGCTACTAAATCTATCAATAAATATCAAGGTTTCATTAACACACTTTGTGTTATCTATAAAGAAGAGGGTCTTGCTGGTTACTACAAAGGTAAATATAATGAGATCACAAAAAGGCTATCGAGCTACAGCAGTTGCTAATCCTTTATTTCATTCACTTTTCTTTCCACTTTATAAATGGAACAAGGAAACCTTAGAAATCTCATATTAAATAAGTGGTTTCTAGAATCATCTTATGGCAACCATAATCACAGGGTTTGTTTGTGATTTAATTACAAATCCTTTATGGGTATATTAATGAAATTAACTTTTATTTAAAGTTAATCAGAACTAGAATGTAAACATAATACTTGCATGATCACAATCATTCAAAATATACATCTGTTTTCAAAGGATTGATCACTTTGTATTAAGAAGTAATCAATTAAATATCCCTTTAGGAAGGTTTCCTTGCTTTATACAAAGGTCTTGGAGCTACAGTATTAGGTCTATCTCATGTAGCAGTATAATTTCCAATATATGAGAAATTAAAATAAAATTATACTGATAAGAATGGTTAACTTTTACCAATTGATATTCTTAAAGCATCAATATTATCAAAATGTAATTACTTTTAAATACATTTATATATAGCAATCGCTGTTTTGATAACCTATCCTCATGTGGTTATACGAACTAGATTACATGATAATAAAACTGTATATAAGAGTGGCCTCAGATCAAGAGTTAGAATTATTGATATTTGTAGAGTTATATATGAATAAGATTCTATTGGAGGATTCTATAAAGGCTTAATACCTGATTTAATAAGGGTATTACCTACTAATAGTATTACATTTCTTGTTTATGAACTCTTCAGTTAATACTTAGGAAAACATTTTTGAAAGGATATAATGCATTTAAATATTTATAAGAGAAAGTAAATATCTAGTAATAATTCAAATTAATTTTCTATGTTCAATATGTATCTATTCTTATTTCATCTTTATCCTCTTTCCTTAAAGATAATTTACTTATAGATGATATCTGTATCACTTAAATATTTTAATCTTATTCCAATTAGTTACTTTACATAAAATATCTTTATATCCAATAACAAGCAAACAACTGACAAAATATAATATGATTTTGTTATTTATAGGTTTTTGGTTATTTAAATAATAACAAAGATGAATTATAAATTTTTGATCAATTTTAATAATTTTCTGTCTTCATTGTATCTATTCCTAATTCGTCATTGTCTTCTGGAGTTCTATCAAAGAGAGTTATTTTAACTTAATTGTCTTCATTTGGATAGTAGGGATTTTGAATGAAGCTGTTTTCAACTAAATCCCTTATGATTAATGTAAATTTGTATTATCCTGATTTAAATTCTTCTAATTTCTAAAAGAATATTTCCATCTTTTTTTTATAATCATCTTCAGCACTATCACCAACAAATGGATTCTACAAATAAATTATAATATATACATTATCTCTTAAACGTGAAAGAATTTATTCTAATAATCCTTCAACATTTGAATATACTCCACCTAAAGTACCAGTTCCAAGTTCTAATTCAATTTCAGGAATTATTAATTTAGCTGTGTCTGATTTAAATACATCTCTACATAAATCCTTCTCATTTTCAAATTTCAATTCTATGATTTTACCTTATTTACTAATCTCACCAGTTGCTTTAACTTCTGTATCTTTGAATCCACAAAATCCACAATTAAAACTCATAATAAGAATTTCTTTAAAATGAGGAATAGTGACTGTACACATTTTGTTTTCTCCCATTTCCTTACAAACATTACAAGGTGTTGGAATGTTGATAGATTCATTTTTTACAGAATCATCTATTGATTAAGAAAAATTTTATCCACCAGCTTAAATTTATTCAGTCCTTAATGAATTGGATCAGTTATAACTTATTATTATTACTGTATTTATTAAGACTCTTATTTTTAATTCTCAGCACTGTATCCCATAGCTTCTAACTCTTAGATTGTTCTTATGTAATGTTAAATTTTGAGTTAAGGATCATCTTAAAGTTCATTTGGATTTTAAATGAAACTATTACCAGAAGGGTCTTCCAATATCCAATTAAATGGTAATCCTTAACCTTCTTTGAATTCCTTTAACTTTCCAATTATATA